>JBBDGP010005997.1:0-23258 GCA_037952835.1 Lithobates septentrionalis | reverse complement strand
GGGACACTCATAGAAGAAGATTGTGGGGGCGCTCCGCAAGGACACTCATAGAAGAAGATTGTGGGGGCGCTCCGCAAGGACACTCATAGAAGATTGTGGGGGCGCTCCGCAAGGACACTCATAGAAGAAGATTGTGGGAGCGCTCCGCAAGGACACTCATAGAAGATTGTGGGGGCGCTCCGCAAGGACACTCATAGAAGAAGATTGTGGGGGCGCTCCGCAAGGACACTCATAGAAGATTGTGGGGGCGCTCCGCAGGGACACTCATAGAAGAAGATTGTGGGGGCGCTCCGCAAGGACACTCATAGAAGATTGTGGGGGCGCTCCGCAAGGACACTCATAGAAGAAGATTGTGGGGGCGCTCCGCAAGGACACTCATAGAAGATTGTGGGAGCGCTCCGCAAGGACACTCATAGAAGAAGATTGTGGGGGCGCTCCGCAAGGACACTCATAGAAGATTGTGGGGGTGCTCCGCAAGGACACTCATAGAAGAGATTGTGGGGGCGCTCCGCAAAGGACACTCATAGAAGATTGTGGGGGGCGCTCCGCAAGGACACTCATAGAAGAAGATTGTGGGGGCGCTCCGCAAGGACACTCATAGAAGAAGATTGTGGGGGCGCTCCGCAAGGACACTCATAGAAGATTGTGGGGGCGCTCCGCAGGGACACTCATAGAAGATTGTGGGGGCGCTCCGCAGGGACACTCATAGAAGATTGTGGGGGCGCTCCGCAAGGACACTCATAGAAGAGGATTGTGGGGGCGCTCCGCAGGGACACTCATAGAAGATTGTGGGGGCGCTCCGCAAGGACACTCATAGAAGATTGTGGGGGCGCTCCGCAAGGACACTCATAGAAGATTGTGGGGGCGCTCCGCAAGGACACTCATAGAAGAGATTGTGGGGGCGCTCCGCAGGGACACTCATAGAAGATTGTGGGGGCGCTCCGCAGGGACACTCATAGAAGATTGTGGGGGCGCTCCGCAGGGACACTCATAGAAGAAGATTGTGGGGGCGCTCCGCAAGGACACTCATAGAAGAAGATTGTGGGGGCGCTCCGCAAGGACACTCATAGAAGATTGTGGGGGCGCTCCGCAAGGACACTCATAGAAGATTGTGGGGGCGCTCCGCAGGGACACTCATAGAAGATTGTGGGGGCGCTCCGCAAGGACACTCATAGAAGATTGTGGGGGTGCTCCGCAAGGACACTCATAGAAGAAGATTGTGGGGGCGCTCCGCAGGGACACTCATAGAAGAAGATTGTGGGGGCGCTCCGCAAGGACACTCATAGAAGATTGTGGGGGCGCTCCGCAAGGACACTCATAGAAGAAGATTGTGGGGGCGCTCCGCAAGGACACTCATAGAAGAAGATTGTGGGGGCGCTCCGCAGGGACACTCATAGAAGAAGATTGTGGGGGCGCTCCGCAGGGACACTCATAGAAGATTGTGGGAGCGCTCCGCAAGGACACTCATAGAAGAAGATTGTGGGGGCGCTCCGCAAGGACACTCATAGAAGAAGATTGTGGGAGCGCTCCGCAGGGACACTCATAGAAGAAGATTGTGGGAGCGCTCCGCAGGGACACTCATAGAAGAAGATTGTGGGGGCGCTCCGCAAGGACACTCATAGAAGATTGTGGGGGTGCTCCGCAAGGACACTCATAGAAGAAGATTGTGGGAGCGCTCCGCAGGGACACTCATAGAAGATTGTGGGGGCGCTCCGCAAGGACACTCATAGAAGAAGATTGTGGGGGCGCTCCGCAAGGACACTCATAGAAGAAGATTGTGGGGGCGCTCCGCAAGGACACTCATAGAAGATTGTGGGGGCGCTCCGCAGGGACACTCATAGAAGATTGTGGGGGCGCTCCGCAGGGACACTCATAGAAGATTGTGGGGGCGCTCCGCAAGGACACTCATAGAAGAGGATTGTGGGGGCGCTCCGCATGGACACTCATAGAAGATTGTGGGGGCGCTCCGCAGGGACACTCATAGAAGATTGTGGGGGCGCTCCGCAAGGACACTCATAGAAGATTGTGGGGGTGCTCCGCAGGGACACTCATAGAAGAAGATTGTGGGGGCGCTCCGCAAGGACACTCATAGAAGAAGATTGTGGGGGCGCTCCGCAGGGACACTCATAGAAGAAGATTGTGGGGGCGCTCCGCAGGGACACTCATAGAAGATTGTGGGGGCGCTCCGCAGGGACACTCATAGAAGAAGATTGTGGGGGCGCTCCGCAAGGACACTCATAGAAGATTGTGGGGGCGCTCCGCAAGGACACTCATAGAAGATTGTGGGGGCGCTCCGCAAGGACACTCATAGAAGATTGTGGGGGCGCTCCGCAGGGACACTCATAGAAGATTGTGGGGGCGCTCCGCAAGGACACTCATAGAAGATTGTGGGGGTGCTCCGCAAGGACACTCATAGAAGATTGTGGGGGCGCTCCGCAAGGACACTCATAGAAGATTGTGGGGGCGCTCCGCAAGGACACTCATAGAAGAAGATTGTGGGGGCGCTCCGTAGGGATGCTCATAAAGAAGATTGTGGGGGCGCTTCGCAGGGACGCTCATAGAAGAAGATTGTGGGGGCGCTCCGTAGGGATGCTCATAAAGAAGATTGTGGGGGCGCTTCGCAGGGACGCTCATAGAAGAAGATTGTGGGGGCGCTCCGAAGGGACACTCATAGAAGAAGATTGTGGGGGCGCTCCGTAGGGATGCTCATAAAGAAGATTGTGGGGGCGCTTCGCAGGGACGCTCATAGAAGAAGATTGTGGGGGCGCTCCGTAGGGATGCTCATAAAGAAGATTGTGGGGGCGCTTCGCAGGGACGCTCATAGAAGAAGATTGTGGGGGCGCTCCGCAGGGACACTCATAGAAGAAGATTGTCGGGGTGCTCCATAGGAAAGTTCATAAAGAAGATTGTGGGGGCGCTCTGCAGGGATGCTCATAGAAGATTGTGGGGGCGCTCCGCAGGGATGCTCATAGAAGAAGATTGTGGGGGCGCTTCGCAGGGACGCTCATAGAAGAAGATTGTGGGGGTGCTCTGTAGGGATGTTCATAGAAGAAGATTGTGGGGCGCTCCGCAGGGACGCTCATAGAATAAGATTGTGGGGGCGCTCCGCAGGGACGCTCATAAAGAAGATTGTGGGGGTGCTCTGTAGGGATGTTCATAGAAGAAGATTGTGGGGCGCTCCGCAGGGACGCTCATAGAATAAGATTGTGGGGGCGCTCCGCAGGGATGCTCATAGAAGAAGATTGTGGGGGTGCTCTGTAGGGATGTTCATAGAAGAAGATTGTGGGGCGCTCCGCAGGGACGCTCATAGAATAAGATTGTGGGGGCGCTCCGCAGGGACGCTCATAAAGAAGATTTTGGGGGCGCTTCGCAGGGACACTCATAGAAGAAGATTGTGGGGGCGCTCCGTAGGGACGCTCATAAAGAAGATTGTGGGGGCGCTCCGCAGGGATGCTCATAAAGAAGATTGTGGGGGCGCTCCGCAGGGACGCTCATAAAGAAGATTGTGGGGGCGCTCCGCAGGGACACTCATAGAAAAAGATTGTGGGGGCGCTCCGTAGGGACGCTCATAGAAGAAGATTGTGGGGCGCTCCGCAGGGACGCTCATAGAATAAGATTGTGGGGGCGCTCCGCAGGGACGCTCATAAAGAAGATTTTGGGGGCGCTTCGCAGGGACACTCATAGAAGAAGATTGTGGGGGCGCTCCGTAGGGACGCTCATAAAGAAGATTGTGGGGGCGCTCCGCAGGGACGCTCATAGAAAAAGATTGTGGGGGCGCTCCGTAGGGACGCTCATAGAAGAAGATTGTGGGGGCGCTCCGCAGGGACGCTCATAGAAGAAGATTGTGGGGGCGCTCCGCAGGGATGCTCATAGAAGAAGATTGTGGGGGCGCTCCGCAGGGACACTCATAGAAGAAGATTGTGGGGGCGCTCCGCAGGGACGCTCATAGAAGAAGATTGTGGGGGCGCTCCGCAGGGACACTCATAGAAGAAGATTGTGGGGGCGCTCCGCAGGGACACTCATAGAAGAAGATTGTGGGGGCGCTCCGCAGGGACACTCATAGAAGAAGATTGTGGGGGCGCTCCGCAGGGACACTCATAGAAGATTGTGGGGGCGCTCCGCAGGGACACTCATAGAAGAAGATTGTGGGGGCGCTCCGCAGGGACACTCATAGAAGAAGATTGTGGGGGCGCTCCGCAGGGACACTCATAGAAGATTGTGGGGGCGCTCCGCAAGGACACTCATAGAAGAAGATTGTGGGGGCGCTCCGCAGGGACACTCATAGAAGATTGTGGGGGTGCTCCGCAGGGACACTCATAGAAGATTGTGGGGGCGCTCCGCAAGGACACTCATAGAAGATTGTGGGGGCGCTCCGCAGGGACACTCATAGAAGATTGTGGGGGCGCTCCGCAGGGACACTCATAGAAGATTGTGGGGGCGCTCCGCAAGGACACTCATAGAAGATTGTGGGGGCGCTCCGCAGGGACACTCATAGAAGATTGTGGGGGCGCTCCGCAGGGACACTCATAGAAGATTGTGGGGGCGCTCCGCAAGGACACTCATAGAAGATTGTGGGGGCGCTCCGCAGGGACACTCATAGAAGATTGTGGGGGCGCTCCGCAAGGACACTCATAGAAGATTGTGGGGGCGCTCCGCAGGGACACTCATAGAAGAAGATTGTGGGGGCGCTCCGCAGGGACACTCATAGAAGATTGTGGGGGCGCTCCGCAAGGACACTCATAGAAGATTGTGGGGGCGCTCCGCAAGGACACTCATAGAAGATTGTGGGGGCGCTCCGCAGGGACACTCATAGAAGAAGATTGTGGGGGCGCTCCGCAGGGACACTCATAGAAGAAGATTGTGGGGGTGCTCCGCAGGGACACTCATAGAAGAAGATTGTGGGGGCGCTCCGCAGGGACACTCATAGAAGAAGATTGTGGGGGCGCTCCGCAGGGACACTCATAGAAGAAGATTGTGGGGGCGCTCCGCAGGGACACTCATAGAAGAAGATTGTGGGGGCGCTCCGCAAGGACACTCATAGAAGAAGATTGTGGGGGCGCTCCGCAAGGACACTCATAGAAGAAGATTGTGGGGGCGCTCCGCAGGGACACTCATAGAAGAAGATTGTGGGGGCGCTCCGCAGGGACACTCATAGAAGAAGATTGTGGGGGCGCTCCGCAGGGACACTCATAGAAGATTGTGGGGGCGCTCCGCAGGGACACTCATAGAAGATTGTGGGGGCGCTCCGCAAGGACACTCATAGAAGATTGTGGGGGCGCTCCGCAGGGACACTCATAGAAGATTGTGGGGGCGCTCCGCAGGGACACTCATAGAAGATTGTGGGGGCGCTCCGCAGGGACACTCATAGAAGATTGTGGGGGCGCTCCGCAGGGACACTCATAGAAGATTGTGGGGGCGCTCCGCAGGGACACTCATAGAAGATTGTGGGGGCGCTCCGCAGGGACACTCATAGAAGATTGTGGGGGCGCTCCGCAGGGACACTCATAGAAGATTGTGGGGGCGCTCCGCAGGGACACTCATAGAAGATTGTGGGGGCGCTCCGCAGGGACACTCATAGAAGAAGATTGTGGGGGCGCTCCGTAGGGATGCTCATAAAGAAGATTGTGGGGGCGCTCCGCAGGGACACTCATAGAAGAAGATTGTGGGGGCGCTCCGCAAGTACACTCATAGAAGAAGATTGTGGGGGCGCTCCGCAGGGACGCTCATAGAAGATTGCTGGGGCGCTCCGCAGGGACACTCATAGAAGAAGATTGTGGGGGCGCTCCGCAGGGACACTCATAGAAGAAGATTGTGGGGGCGCTCCGTAGGGATGCTCATAAAGAAGATTGTGGGGGGCGCTCCGCAAGGACACTCATAGAAGATTGTGGGGGTGCTCCGCAGGGACACTCATAGAAGATTGTGGGGGCGCTCCGCAGGGACACTCATAGAAGATTGTGGGGGCGCTCCGCAGGGACACTCATAGAAGATTGTGGGGGCGCTCCGTAGGGATGCTCATAAAGAAGATTGTGGGGGCGCTTCGCAGGGACACTCATAGAAGAAGATTGTGGGGGCGCTCCGCAGGGACACTCATAGAAGAAGATTGTGGGGGCGCTCCGCAGGGACGCTCATAGAAGAAGATTGTGGGGGCGCTCCGCAGGGACACTCATAGAAGAAGATTGTGGGGGCGCTCCGCAGGGACACTCATAGAAGAAGATTGTGGGGGCGCTCCGCAGGGACGCTCATAAAGAAGATTGTGGGGGCGCTTCGCAGGGACGCTCATAGAAGAAGATTGTGGGGGCGCTCCGTAGGGATGCTCATAAAGAAGATTGTGGGGGCGCTTCGCAGGGACACTCATAGAAGAAGATTGTCGGGGTGCTCCATAGGAAAGTTCATAAAGAAGATTGTGGGGGCGCTCCGCAGGGATGCTCATAGAAGAAGATTGTGGGGGCGCTTCGCAGGGACGCTCATAGAAGAAGATTGTGGGGGCGCTCCGCAGGGATGCTCATAGAAGAAGATTGTGGGGGTGCTCTGTAGGGATGTTCATAGAAGAAGATTGTGGGGCGCTCCGCAGGGACGCTCATAGAATAAGATTGTGGGGGCGCTCCGCAGGGACGCTCATAAAGAAGATTTTGGGGGCGCTTCGCAGGGACACTCATAGAAGAAGATTGTGGGGGCGCTCCGTAGGGACGCTCATAAAGAAGATTGTGGGGGCGCTCCGCAGGGATGCTCATAAAGAAGATTGTGGGGGCGCTCCGCAGGGACACTCATAGAAAAAGATTGTGGGGGCGCTCCGTAGGGACGCTCATAGAAGAAGATTGTGGGGCGCTCCGCAGGGACGCTCATAGAATAAGATTGTGGGGGCGCTCCGCAGGGACGCTCATAAAGAAGATTTTGGGGGCGCTTCGCAGGGACACTCATAGAAGAAGATTGTGGGGGCGCTCCGTAGGGACGCTCATAAAGAAGATTGTGGGGGCGCTCCGCAGGGACGCTCATAGAAAAAGATTGTGGGGGCGCTCCGTAGGGACGCTCATAGAAGAAGATTGTGGGGGTGCTCCATAGGAAAGTTCATAAAGAAGATTGTGGGGGCGCTCCACAGGGATGCTCATAGAAGAAGATTGTGGGGGCGCTCCACAGGGATGCTCATAGAAGAAGATTGTGGGGGCGCTCCGCAAGGACACTCATAGAAGAAGATTGTGGGGGCGCTCCGCAAGGACACTCATAGAAGATTGTGGGGGCGCTCCGCAGGGACACTCATAGAAGAAGATTGTGGGGGCGCTCCGCAGGGACACTCATAGAAGAAGATTGTGGGGGCGCTCCGCAAGGACACTCATAGAAGAGGATTGTGGGGGCGCTCCGCATGGACACTCATAGAAGATTGTGGGGGCGCTCCGCAGGGACACTCATAGAAGATTGTGGGGGCGCTCCGCAAGGACACTCATAGAAGATTGTGGGGGCGCTCCGCAAGGACACTCATAGAAGATTGTGGGGGCGCTCCGCAGGGACACTCATAGAAGAAGATTGTGGGGGTGCTCCGCAAGGACACTCATAGAAGATTGTGGGGGCGCTCCGCAGGGACACTCATAGAAGATTGTGGGGGTGCTCCGCAAGGACACTCATAGAAGAAGATTGTGGGGGCGCTCCGCAAGGACACTCATAGAAGATTGTGGGGGCGCTCCGCAAGGACACTCATAGAAGAAGATTGTGGGGGCGCTCCGCAAGGACACTCATAGAAGAAGATTGTGGGGGCGCTCCGCAAGGACACTCATAGAAGAAGATTGTGGGGGCGCTCCGCAAGGACACTCATAGAAGATTGTGGGGGTGCTCCGCAGGGACACTCATAGAAGATTGTGGGGGCGCTCCGCAAGGACACTCATAGAAGATTGTGGGGGCGCTCCGCAGGGACACTCATAGAAGATTGTGGGGGCGCTCCGCAGGGACACTCATAGAAGAAGATTGTGGGGGCGCTCCGCAGGGACACTCATAGAAGATTGTGGGGGCGCTCCGCAGGGACACTCATAGAAGATTGTGGGGGCGCTCCGCAAGGACACTCATAGAAGAAGATTGTGGGGGCGCTCCGCAGGGACACTCATAGAAGATTGTGGGGGCGCTCCGCAGGGACACTCATAGAAGATTGTGGGGGCGCTCCGCAAGGACACTCATAGAAGATTGTGGGGGCGCTCCGCAGGGACACTCATAGAAGAAGATTGTGGGGGCGCTCCGCAGGGACACTCATAGAAGATTGTGGGGGCGCTCCGCAGGGACACTCATAGAAGAAGATTGTGGGGGCGCTCCGCAAGGACACTCATAGAAGAAGATTGTGGGGGCGCTCCGCAGGGACGCTCATAGAAGATTGCTGGGGCGCTCCGCAGGGACACTCATAGAAGAAGATTGTGGGGGCGCTCCGCAGGGACACTCATAGAAGAAGATTGTGGGGGCGCTCCGTAGGGATGCTCATAAAGAAGATTGTGGGGGCGCTTCGCAGGGACGCTCATAGAAGAAGATTGTGGGGGCGCTTCGCAGGGACGCTCATAGAAGAAGATTGTGGGGGCGCTCCGTAGGGATGCTCATAAAGAAGATTGTGGGGGCGCTTCGCAGGGACGCTCATAGAAGAAGATTGTCGGGGTGCTCCATAGGAAAGTTCATAAAGAAGATTGTGGGGGCGCTCTGCAGGGATGCTCATAGAAGATTGTGGGGGCGCTCCGCAGGGATGCTCATAGAAGAAGATTGTGGGGGCGCTCCGCAGGGATGCTCATAGAAGAAGATTGTGGGGGTGCTCTGTAGGGATGTTCATAGAAGAAGATTGTGGGGCGCTCCGCAGGGACGCTCATAGAATAAGATTGTGGGGGCGCTCCGCAGGGACGCTCATAAAGAAGATTTTGGGGGCGCTTCGCAGGGACACTCATAGAAGAAGATTGTGGGGGCGCTCCGTAGGGACGCTCATAAAGAAGATTGTGGGGGCGCTCCGCAGGGATGCTCATAAAGAAGATTGTGGGGGCGCTCCGCAGGGACGCTCATAAAGAAGATTGTGGGGGCGCTCCGCAGGGACACTCATAGAAAAAGATTGTGGGGGCGCTCCGTAGGGACGCTCATAGAAGAAGATTGTGGGGCGCTCCGCAGGGACGCTCATAGAATAAGATTGTGGGGGCGCTCCGCAGGGACGCTCATAAAGAAGATTTTGGGGGCGCTTCGCAGGGACACTCATAGAAGAAGATTGTGGGGGCGCTCCGTAGGGACGCTCATAAAGGAGATTGTGGGGGCGCTCCGCAGGGACGCTCATAGAAAAAGATTGTGGGGGCGCTCCGTAGGGACGCTCATAGAAGAAGATTGTGGGGGCGCTCCGCAGGGACACTCATAGAAGAAGATTGTGGGGGCGCTCCGCAGGGACACTCATAGAAAAAGATTGTGGGGGCGCTCCGTAGGGACGCTCATAGAAGAAGATTGTGGGGCGCTCCGCAGGGACGCTCATAGAATAAGATTGTGGGGGCGCTCCGCAGGGACGCTCATAAAGAAGATTTTGGGGGCGCTTCGCAGGGACACTCATAGAAGAAGATTGTGGGGGCGCTCCGTAGGGACGCTCATAAAGGAGATTGTGGGGGCGCTCCGCAGGGACGCTCATAGAAAAAGATTGTGGGGGCGCTCCGCAGGGATGCTCATAGAAGAAGATTGTGGGGGCGCTCCGCAGGGATGCTCATAGAAGAAGATTGTGGGGGCGCTCCGCAAGGACACTCATAGAAGAAGATTGTGGGGGCGCTCCGTAGGGACGCTCATAAAGGAGATTGTGGGGGCGCTCCGCAGGGACGCTCATAGAAAAAGATTGTGGGGGCGCTCCGTAGGGACGCTCATAGAAGAAGATTGTGGGGGCGCTCCGCAGGGACACTCATAGAAGAAGATTGTGGGGGCGCTCCGCAGGGACACTCATAGAAAAAGATTGTGGGGGCGCTCCGTAGGGACGCTCATAGAAGAAGATTGTGGGGCGCTCCGCAGGGACGCTCATAGAATAAGATTGTGGGGGCGCTCCGCAGGGACGCTCATAAAGAAGATTTTGGGGGCGCTTCGCAGGGACACTCATAGAAGAAGATTGTGGGGGCGCTCCGTAGGGACGCTCATAAAGGAGATTGTGGGGGCGCTCCGCAGGGACGCTCATAGAAAAAGATTGTGGGGGCGCTCCGCAGGGATGCTCATAGAAGAAGATTGTGGGGGCGCTCCGCAGGGATGCTCATAGAAGAAGATTGTGGGGGCGCTCCGCAAGGACACTCATAGAAGAAGATTGTGGGGGTGCTCCATAGGAAAGTTCATAAAGAAGATTGTGGGGGCGCTCTGCAGGGACGCTCATAGAAGAAGATTGTGGGGGCGCTCCGCAGGGACACTCATAGAAGAAGATTGTGGGGGCGCTCCGCAGGGACACTCATAGAAGAAGATTGTGGGGGCGCTCCGCAGGGACACTCATAGAAGAAGATTGTGGGGGCGCTCCGCAGGGACACTCATAGAAGAAGATTGTGGGGGCGCTCCGCAGGGACACTCATAGAAGAAGATTGTGGGGGCGCTCCGCAGGGACACTCATAGAAGAAGATTGTGGGGGCGCTCCGCAGGGACACTCATAGAAGAAGATTGTGGGGGCGCTCCGCAGGGACACTCATAGAAGAAGATTGTGGGGGCGCTCCGCAGGGACACTCATAGAAGAAGATTGTGGGGGCGCTCCGCAGGGACACTCATAGAAGAAGATTGTGGGGGCGCTCCGCAGGGACACTCATAGAAGAAGATTGTGGGGGCGCTCCGCAGGGACACTCATAGAAGAAGATTGTGGGGGCGCTCCGCAGGGACACTCATAGAAGAAGATTGTGGGGGCGCTCCGCAGGGACACTCATAGAAGAAGATTGTGGGGGCGCTCCGCAGGGACACTCATAGAAGAAGATTGTGGGGGCGCTCCGCAGGGACACTCATAGAAGAAGATTGTGGGGGCGCTCCGCAGGGACACTCATAGAAGAAGATTGTGGGGGCGCTCCGCAGGGACACTCATAGAAGAAGATTGTGGGGGCGCTCCGCAGGGACACTCATAGAAGAAGATTGTGGGGGCGCTCCGCAGGGACACTCATAGAAGAAGATTGTGGGGGCGCTCCGCAGGGACACTCATAGAAGAAGATTGTGGGGGCGCTCCGCAGGGACACTCATAGAAGAAGATTGTGGGGGCGCTCCGCAGGGACACTCATAGAAGAAGATTGTGGGGGCGCTCCGCAGGGACACTCATAGAAGAAGATTGTGGGGGCGCTCCGCAGGGACACTCATAGAAGAAGATTGTGGGGGCGCTCCGCAGGGACACTCATAGAAGAAGATTGTGGGGGCGCTCCGCAGGGACACTCATAGAAGAAGATTGTGGGGGCGCTCCGCAGGGACACTCATAGAAGAAGATTGTGGGGGCGCTCCGCAGGGACACTCATAGAAGAAGATTGTGGGGGCGCTCCGCAGGGACACTCATAGAAGAAGATTGTGGGGGCGCTCCGCAGGGACACTCATAGAAGAAGATTGTGGGGGCGCTCCGCAGGGACACTCATAGAAGAAGATTGTGGGGGCGCTCCGCAGGGACACTCATAGAAGAAGATTGTGGGGGCGCTCCGCAGGGACACTCATAGAAGAAGATTGTGGGGGCGCTCCGCAGGGACACTCATAGAAGAAGATTGTGGGGGCGCTCCGCAGGGACACTCATAGAAGAAGATTGTGGGGGCGCTCCGCAGGGACACTCATAGAAGAAGATTGTGGGGGCGCTCCGCAGGGACACTCATAGAAGAAGATTGTGGGGGCGCTCCGCAGGGACACTCATAGAAGAAGATTGTGGGGGCGCTCCGCAGGGACACTCATAGAAGAAGATTGTGGGGGCGCTCCGCAGGGACACTCATAGAAGAAGATTGTGGGGGCGCTCCGCAGGGACACTCATAGAAGAAGATTGTGGGGGCGCTCCGCAGGGACACTCATAGAAGAAGATTGTGGGGGCGCTCCGCAGGGACACTCATAGAAGAAGATTGTGGGGGCGCTCCGCAGGGACACTCATAGAAGAAGATTGTGGGGGCGCTCCGCAGGGACACTCATAGAAGAAGATTGTGGGGGCGCTCCGCAGGGACACTCATAGAAGAAGATTGAACAAAGAGAAACCCCCTAGATGGGACTTTGAAAGTCCAACAACTCTGATAATAAATATCTTTAATAATGAAACGTAAATCTATACAAATAGGTAAAAAGACGTGTAATGTCTATACAATACATATATTAAACATAAAAACAAAATCATGATATACAAAAGAATATCAATACTCTCCAATGGGTAGTGTCCCCTGATACCCGACGCGTTTTCAGTTTTTTAACACCTTCATCAGGGGTAGAGAGTGAAGAATAGTCAGATACATTTTAGTTCAATTCGAGTGATTCCATGTTCAAAAAAAAAGAAGGCAACTATTCCAGTATTCACAGAGGGACGCCAAACCAGGATAGCCGGATACTTCGAATATAAAAGAGTGTATGGCAGGGAGTGTGCGGACAGCAATCAGACTCCACCCACAGAAGGTCAGGACAGGGTGTCGCTAAAACTTCAAATGTGGCTACTTAGTAAGGGAATGGAATCCATGAGTCTCTGGTGTCACACATCCTGAGGAAGATAAGATCCTGCGTGGGGCGTCGTGCCTCTATGTCAGTGCTGCACTTCTGGAAGAATGGTCAGACATTCCCATAGACACCCTCCTAAACCTTGTGGACGGCCTTCCCAGAAGAGGTGGAGCTGTTATAGCGGCAAAGGGCGGAGCCAACTCAATATTGAACCCTCCGGACTAAGACTGGGGGGGGTCATTAAAGGTCATGTGTGTGTAAAGGCAGGCGTCCCAATACTTTTGGTGATATAGTGTGTAAAGGCAGGCGTCCCAATACTTTTGGTGATATAGTGTATATATTTAAGCACTGAGAGAGGAGTAACTATCATCTCACCAAATGAGCAGAGTGCTCCCCCAGACCGGTGCGCTGCCATCACATTCCTCTGGATGAGCTGAAACAACAAAGACCAATCATATGAATCTCGGTGAAGATAAACATTATCCCCAGAGGGCGGCCATTCTGTGCAGAGTATACAGTATATATACACCACCCTGCCCTTCCACATAGGTTTTGCTGTGATTAGTACCGGCCAATGAATGTCCTCTGGCACCCGCCGATCGTCAAGCGAGGCTGAATGGAGCTCTGTCCTGTCAGCGGGGGATGTGCAACGCAGGGAGTAAAATCCATCACATCCCTTAGTGGAAGCAGCACAAAAACACTGGCTAGGCACACATATAACTCTTTACACGCCCCCGATGTTAACCCCTTCCCTGCCAGTGTTGTTAGTACAGTGACAGTCTATAGTATTAGCACTGATCACTGTATTAGTGTCATCGGTCCCCAAAAGTGTCAGTTAGTGTCTGATTGTCTGCCGCAATGTCGCAGTCCTGCTAGAAGTTGCTGATCACAGCCATTACTAGTATAAAAAAATAAAAGAGGAGGAGGCAAGGAACCCCCTGAGGAGAGAGGAGGAGAAGGGAGGGAACCCCCGGAGGAGAGAGGAGGAGAAGGGAGGGAACCCCCTGAGGAGAGAGGAGGAGAAGGGAGGGAACCCCCGGAGGAGAGAGGAGGAGAAGGGAGGGAACCCCCTGAGGAGAGAGGAGGAGAAGGGAGGGAACCCCCTGAGGAGAGAGGAGAAGGGAGGGAACCCCCTGAGGAGAGAGGAGGAGAAGGGAGGGAACCCCCTGAGGAGAGAGGAGGAGAAGGGAGGGAACCCCCTGAGGAGAGAGGAGAAGGGAGGGAACCCCCGGAGGAGAGAGGAGAAGGGAGGGAACCCCCTGAGGAGAGAGGAGGAGAAGGGAGGGAACCCCCGGAGGAGAGAGGAGAAGGGAGGGAACCCCCGGAGGAGAGAGGAGAAGGGAGGGAACCCCCTGAGGAGAGAGGAGGAGAAGGGAGGGAACCCCCGGAGGAGAGAGGAGAAGGGAGGGAACCCCCTGAGGAGAGAGGAGGAGAAGGGAGGGAACCCCGGAGGAGAGAGGAGGAGAAGGGAGGGAACCCCCTGAGGAGAGAGGAGGAGAAGGGAGGGAACCCCCTGAGGAGAGAGGAGGAGAAGGGAGGGAACCCCCTGAGGAGAGAGGAGGAGAAGGGAGGGAACCCCCGGAGGAGAGAGGAGAAGGGAGGGAACCCCCTGAGGAGAGAGGAGGAGAAGGGAGGGAACCCCCGGAGGAGAGAGGAGAAGGGAGGGAACCCCCTGAGGAGAGAGGAGGAGAAGGGAGGGAACCCCCGGAGGAGAGAGGAGAAGGGAGGGAACCCCCTGAGGAGAGAGGAGAAGGGAGGGAACCCCCTGAGGAGAGAGGAGAAGGGAGGGAACCCCCTGAGGAGAGAGGAGGAGAAGGGAGGGAACCCCCTGAGGAGAGAGGAGGAGAAGGGAGGGAACCCCGGAGGAGAGTGGAGGAGAAGGGAGGGAACCCAGGAGGAGAGAGGAGGAGGAAGAGGGAACCCAGGAGGAGAGAGGAGGAGGAGGGAGGAACCCCGGAGGAGAGAGGAGGAGAAGGGAGGGAACCCCTGAGGAGAGAGGAGGAGAAGGGAGGGAACCCCCGGAGGAGAGAGGAGAAGGGAGGGAACCCCCTGAGGAGAGAGGAGGAGAAGGGAGGGAACCCCCTGAGGAGAGAGGAGGAGAAGGGAGGGAACCCCCTGAGGAGAGAGGAGGAGAAGGGAGGGAACCCATGAGGAGAGAGGAGGAGAAGGGAGGGAACCCCCTGAGGAGAGAGGAGGAGAAGGGAGGGAACCCCTGAGGAGAGAGGAGGAGAAGGGGGGGAACCCCCTGAGGAGAGAGGAGGAGAAGGGAGGGAACCCCCTGAGGAGAGAGGAGGAGAAGGGAGGGAACCCCGGAGGAGAGTGGAGGAGAAGGGAGGGAACCCAGGAGGAGAGAGGAGGAGGAAGAGGGAACCCAGGAGGAGAGAGGAGGAGGAGGGAGGAAACCCCGGAGGAGAGAGGAGGAGAAGGGAGGGAACCCCCTGAGGAGAGAGGAGGAGAAGGGAGGGAACCCCCGGAGGAGAGAGGAGAAGGAGGGAACCCCCTGAGGAGAGAGGAGGAGAAGGGAGGGAACCCCTGAGGAGAGAGGAGGAGAAGGGAGGGAACCCCCTGAGGAGAGAGGAGGAGAAGGGAGGGAACCCCGGAGGAGAGTGGAGGAGAAGGGAGGGAACCCAGGAGGAGAGAGGAGGAGGAAGAGGGAACCCAGGAGGAGAGAGGAGGAGGAGGGAGGAAACCCCGGAGGAGAGAGGAGGAGAAGGGAGGGAACCCCCTGAGGAGAGAGGAGGAGAAGGGAGGGAACCCCCGGAGGAGAGAGGAGAAGGGAGGGAACCCCCTGAGGAGAGAGGAGGAGAAGGGAGGGAACCCCTGAGGAGAGAGGAGGAGAAGGGAGGGAACCCCTGAGGAGAGAGGAGGAGAAGGGAGGGAACCCCATGAGGAGAGAGGAGGAGAAGGGAGGGAACCCCCTGAGGAGAGAGGAGGAGAAGGGAGGGAACCCCCTGAGGAGAGGAGGAGGAGAAGGGGGGGAACCCCCTGAGGAGAGTGGAGGAGAAGGGAGGGAACCCCTGAGGAGAGAGGAGGAGAAGGGAGGGAACCCCTGAGGAGAGTGGAGGAGAAGGGAGGGAACCCCCTGAGGAGAGAGGAGGAGAGGGGAGGGAACCCCTGAGGAGAGAGGAGGAGAAGGGAGGGAACCCCCTGAGGAGAGAGGAGGAGAAGGGAGGGAACCCCCTGAGGAGAGAGGAGGAGAAGGGAGGGAACCCCTGAGGAGAGAGGAGGAGAAGGGAGGGAACCCCCGGAGGAGAGAGGAGGAGAAGGGAGGGAACCCCCTGAGAGTGGAGGAGAAGGGAGGGAACCCCCTGAGGAGAGAGGAGGAGAAGGAGGGAACCGCCTGAGGAGAGAGGAGGAGAAGGGAGGGAACCCCCGGAGGAGAGAGGAGGCGAAGGGAGGGAACCCCCGGAGGAGAGAGGAGGAGAAGGGAGGGAACCCCTGAGGAGAGAGGAGGAGAGGGGAGGGAACCCCCTGAGGAGAGAGGAGGAGAAGGGAGGGAACCCCCTGAGAGTGGAGGAGAAGGGAGGGAACCCCCTGAGGAGAGAGGAGGAGAAGGGAGGGAACCGCCTGAGGAGAGAGGAGGAGAAGGGAGGGAACCCCCTGAGGAGAGTGGAGGAGAAGGGAGGGAACCCCCTGAGGAGAGAGGAGGAGAAGGGAGGGAACCCCCGGAGGAGAGAGGAGGAGAAGGGAGGGAACCCCCTGAGAGTGGAGGAGAAGGGAGGGAACCCCCTGAGGAGAGAGGAGGAGAAGGGAGGGAACCACCTGAGGAGAGAGGAGGGAGAAGGGAGGGAACCCCCTGAGGAGAGTGGAGGAGAAGGGAGGGAACCCCCTGAGGAGAGAGGAGGAGAAGGGAGGGAACCCCCGGAGGAGAGAGGAGGAGAAGGGAGGGAACCCCCTGAGGAGAGAGGAGGAGAAGGGAGGGAACCCCCTGAGGAGAGAGGAGGAGAAGGGAGGGAACCCCCTGAGGAGAGAGGAGGAGAAGGGAGGGAACCCCCTGAGGAGAGAGGAGGAGAAGGGAGGGAACCCCTGAGGAGAGTGGAGGAGAAGGGAGGGAACCCAGGAGGAGAGAGGAGGAGGAAGAGGGAACCCAGGAGGAGAGAGGAGGAGGAGGGAGGAAACCCCGGAGGAGAGAGGAGGAGAAGGGAGGGAACCCCCTGAGGAGAGAGGAGGAGAAGGGAGGGAACCCCCGGAGGAGAGAGGAGAAGGGAGGGAACCCCTGAGGAGAGAGGAGGAGAAGGGAGGGAACCCCCTGAGGAGAGGAGGAGGAGAAGGGAGGGAACCCCCTGAGGAGAGAGGAGGAGAAGGGAGGGAACCCCGGAGGAGAGTGGAGGAGAAGGGAGGGAACCCAGGAGGAGAGAGGAGGAGGAAGAGGGAACCCAGGAGGAGAGAGGAGGAGGAGGGAGGAAACCCCGGAGGAGAGAGGAGGAGAAGGAGGGAACCCCCTGAGGAGAGAGGAGGAGAAGGGAGGGAACCCCCGGAGGAGAGAGGAGAAGGGAGGGAACCCCCTGAGGAGAGAGGAGGAGAAGGGAGGGAACCCCCTGAGGAGAGAGGAGGAGAAGGGAGGGAACCCCCTGAGGAGAGAGGAGGAGAAGGGAGGGAACCCCATGAGGAGAGAGGAGGAGAAGGGAGGGAACCCCCTGAGGAGAGAGGAGGAGAAGGGAGGGAACCCCTGAGGAGAGAGGAGGAGAAGGGGGGGAACCCCCTGAGGAGAGTGGAGGAGAAGGGAGGGAACCCCCTGAGGAGAGAGGAGGAGAAGGGAGGGAACCCCTGAGGAGAGTGGAGGAGAAGGGAGGGAACCCCCTGAGGAGAGAGGAGGAGAGGGGAGGGAACCCCCTGAGGAGAGAGGAGGAGAAGGGAGGGAACCCCCTGAGGAGAGAGGAGGAGAAGAAGGGAGGGAACCCCCTGAGGAGAGAGGAGGAGAAGGGAGGGAACCCCCTGAGGAGAGAGGAGGAGAAGGGAGGGAACCCCCGGAGGAGAGAGGAGGAGAAGGGAGGGAACCCCCTGAGAGTGGAGGAGAAGGGAGGGAACCCCCTGAGGAGAGAGGAGGAGAAGGGAGGGAACCGCCTGAGGAGAGAGGAGGAGAAGGGAGGGAACCCCCGGAGGAGAGAGGAGGCGAAGGGAGGGAACCCCCGGAGGAGAGAGGAGGAGAAGGGAGGGAACCCCCTGAGGAGAGAGGAGGAGAGGGGAGGGAACCCCTGAGGAGAGAGGAGGAGAAGGGAGGGAACCCCCTGAGAGTGGAGGAGAAGGGAGGGAACCCCCTGAGGAGAGAGGAGGAGAAGGGAGGGAACCGCCTGAGGAGAGAGGAGGAGAAGGGAGGGAACCCCCTGAGGAGAGTGGAGGAGAAGGGAGGGAACCCCCTGAGGAGAGAGGAGGAGAAGGGAGGGAACCCCCGGAGGAGAGAGGAGGAGAAGGGAGGGAACCCCCGGAGGAGAGAGGAGGAGAAGGGAGGGAACCCCCTGAGGAGAGAGGAGGAGAAGGGAGGGAACCCCCTGAGGAGAGTGGAGGAGAAGGGAGGGAACCCCCTGAGGAGAGAGGAGGAGAGGGGAGGAACCCCCTGAGGAGAGAGGAGGAGAAGGGAGGGAACCCCCTGAGGAGAGAGGAGGAGAAGGGAGGGAACCCCCTGAGGAGAGAGGAGGAGAAGGGAGGGAACCCCCGGAGGAGAGAGGAGGAGAAGGGAGGGAACCCCCGGAGGAGAGAGGAGGAGAAGGGAGGGAACACCCGGAGGAGAGAGGAGGAGAAGGGAGGGAACCCCTGAGAGTGGAGGAGAAGGGAGGGAACCCCCTGAGGAGAGAGGAGGAGAAGGGAGGGAACCGCCTGAGGAGAGAGGAGGAGAAGGGAGGGAACCCCCTGAGGAGAGAGGAGGAGAAGGGAGGGAACCCCCTGAGGAGAGAGGAGGAGAAGGGAGGGAACCCCCTGAGGAGAGAGGAGGAGAAGGGAGGGAACCCCGGAGGAGAGAGGAGGAGAAGGGAGGGAACCCCCGGAGGGAGTGGAGGAGAAGGGAGGGAACCCCCTGAGGAGAGAGGAGGAGAAGGGAGGGAACCCCCTGAGGAGAGAGGAGGAGAAGGGAGGGAACCCCCTGAGGAGAGAGGAGGAGAAGGGAGGGAACCCCCTGAGGAGAGTGGAGGAGAAGGGAGGGAACCCCCGGAGGAGAGAGGAGGAGAAGGGAGGGAACCCCCGGAGGAGAGAGGAGGAGAAGGGAGGGAACCCCCGGAGGAGAGAGGAGGAGAAGGGAGGGAACCCCCTGAGGAGAGAGGAGGAGAAGGGAGGGAACCCCCTGAGGAGAGAGGAGGAGAAGGAGGGAACCCCCTGAGGAGAGAGGAGGAGAAGGGAGGGAACCCCCTGAGGAGAGAGGAGGAGAAGGGAGGGAACCCCCGGAGGAGAGTGGAGGGAACCCCCAGAGGAGAGAGGAGGAGAGGGGAGGGAACCCCCGGAGGAGAGAGGAGGAGAAGGGAGGGAACCCCCTGAGAGAGGAGGAGAAGAGAGGGAACCCCCTGAGGAGAGAGGAGGAGAAGGGAGGGAACCCCGGAGGAGAGAGAGGAGAAGGGAGGGAACCCCCGGAGGAGAGTGGAGGAGAAGGGAGGGAACCCCCGGAGGAGAGAGGAGGAGAAGGGAGGGAACCCCCTGAGGAGAGAGGAGGAGAAGGGAGGGAACCCCCTGAGGAGAGAGGAGGAGAAGGGAGGGAACCCCCTGAGGAGAAGGGAGGGAACCCCCGGAGGAGAGAGGAGGAGAAGGGAGGGAACCCCCTGAGGAGAGTGAGGAGAAGGGAGGGAACCCCCTGAGGAGAGAGGAGGAGAAGGGAGGGAACCCCCTGAGGAGAGAGGAGGAGAAGGGAGGAACCCCTGAGGAGAGAGGAGGAGAAGGGAGGGAACCCCCGGAGGAGAGAGGAGGAGAAGGGAGGGAACCCCTGAGGAGAGTGGAGGAGAAGGGAGGGAACCCCCTGAGGAGAGTGGAGGAGAAGGGAGGGAACCCCCGGAGGAGAGAGGAGGAGAAGGGAGGGAACCCCCCTGAGGAGAGAGGAGGAGAGTGGAGGGAACCCCCGGAGGAGAGAGGAGGAGAAGGGAGGGAACCCCCCGGAGGAGAGAGGAGGAGAAGGGAGGGAACCCCCTGAGAGAGGAGGAGAAGGGAGGGAACCCCCTGAGGGAGAGAGGAGGAGAAGGGAGGGAACCCCGGAGGAGAGAGGAGGAGAAGGGAGGGAACCCCCGGAGGAGAGTGGAGGAGAAGGGAGGGAACCCCCGGAGGAGAGAGGAGGAGAAGGGAGGGAACCCCCTGA
Source organism: Lithobates septentrionalis (assembly GCA_037952835.1). Taxonomy (NCBI): domain Eukaryota; kingdom Metazoa; phylum Chordata; class Amphibia; order Anura; family Ranidae; genus Lithobates; species Lithobates septentrionalis. The sequence continues at coordinate 3,397 of JBBDGP010005997.1, read as the reverse complement.
GGAGAGAGGAGGAGAAGGGAGGGAACCCCCTGAGGAGAGAGGAGGAGAAGGGGAGGGAACCCCCTGAGGAGAAGGGAGGGAACCCCCGGAGGAGAGAGGAGGAGAAGGGAGGGAACCCCCTGAGGAGAGTGGAGGAGAAGGGAGGGAACCCCCTGAGGAGAGAGGAGGAGAAGGGAGGGAACCCCCTGAGGAGAGAGGAGGAGAAGGGAGGGAACCCCCTGAGGAGAGAGGAGGAGAAGGGAGGGAACCCCCTGAGGAGAGAGGAGGAGAAGGGAGGGAACCCCCTGAGGAGAGAGGAGGAGAAGGGAGGGAACCCCCGGAGGAGAGAGGAGGAGAGTGGAGGGAACCCCCGGAGGAGAGAGGAGGAGAAGGGAGGGAACCCCCTGAGGAGAGAGAGGGAGAAGGGAGGGAACCCCCCGGAGGAGAGAGGAGGAGAAGGGAGGGAATCCCCTGAGAGAGGAGGAGAAGGGAGGGACCCCCTGAGGAGAGTGGAGAAGGGAGGGAACCCCCGGAGGAGAGTGGAGGAGAAGGGAGGGAACCCCGGAGGAGAGAGGAGGAGAAGGGAGGGAACCCCCTGAGGAGAGAGGAGGAGAAGGGAGGGAACCCCCCTGAGGAGAGAGGAGGAGAAGGGAGGGAACCCCCTGAGGAAGAGGAGGGAACCCCCGGAGGAGAGAGGAGGGAAGGGAGGGAACCCCCTGAGGAGAGGAGGAGAAGGGAGGGAACCCCCTGAGGAGAGAGGAGGAGAAGGGAGGGAACCCCCTGAGGAGAGAGGAGGAGAAGGGAGGGAACCCCTGAGGAGAAGGGAGGGAACCCCCGGAGGAGAGAGGAGGAGAAGGGAGGGAACACCCCCTGAGAGAGGAGAAGGTAGGGAACCCCCTGAGGAGAGAGGAGAAGGGAGGGAACCCCTTGAGGAGAGAGGAGGAGAAGGGAGGGAACCCCCTGAGGAGACAGGAGGAGAAGGGAGGGAACCCCCTGAGGAGAGAGGAGGAGAAGGGAGGGAACCCCCGGAGGAGAGAGGAGGAGAAGGGAGGGAACCCCCTGAGAGAGGAGGAGAAGGGAGGGAACCCCTGAGGAGAGAGGAGGAGAAGGGAGGGAACCCCTGAGAGAGGAGGAGAAGGGAGGGAACCCCCTGAGGAGAGAGGAGGAGAAGGGAGGGAACCCCCGGAGGAGAGAGGAGGAGAAGGGAGGGAACCCCCGGAGGAGAGAGGAGGAGAAGGGAGGGAACCCCCTGAGGAGAGTGGAGGGAACCCCTGAGGAGAGAGGAGGAGAAGGGAGGGAACCCCCTGAGGAGAGAGGAGGAGAAGGGAGGGAACCCCCTGAGGAGAGAGGAGGAGAAGGGAGGGAACCCCCTGAGGAGAGAGGAGGAGAAGGGAGGGAACCCCCGGAGGAGAGAGGAGGAGAAGGGAGGGAACCCCCTGAGGAGAGAGGAGGAGAAGGGAGGGAACCCCCTGAGGAGAGAGGAGGAGAAGGGAGGGAACCCCCTGAGGAGAGAGGAGGAGAAGGGAGGGAACCCCCGGAGGAGAGAGGAGGAGAAGGGAGGGAACCCCCTGAGGAGAGAGGAGGAGAAGGGAGGGAACCCCCTGAGGAGAGTGGAGGGAACCCCCTGAGGAGAGAGGGAGGAGAAGGGAGGGAACCCCTGAGGAGAGAGGAGGAGAAGGGAGGGAACCCCCTGAGGAGAGAGGAGGAGAAGGGAGGGAACCCCCGGAGGAGAGAGGAGGAGAAGGGAGGGAACCCCCTGAGGAGAGAGGAGGAGAAGGGAGGGAACCCCCGGAGGAGAGAGGAGGAGAAGGGAGGGAACCCCCTGAGAGAGGAGGAGAAGGGAGGGAACCCCCTGAGGAGAGAGGAGGAGAAGGGAGGGAACCCCCGGAGGAGAAGGGAGGGAACCCCCTGAGGAGAGAGGAGGAGAAGGGAGGGAACCCCCGGAGGAGAAGGGAGGGAACCCCCTGAGGAGAGAGGAGGAGAAGGGAGGGAACCCCCTGAGGAGAGTGGAGGGAACCCCCTGAGGAGAGAGGAGGAGAAGGGAGGGAACCCCCGGAGGAGAGAGGAGGAGAAGGGAGGGAACCCCCTGAGGAGAGAGGAGAAGGGAGGGAACCCCCTGAGGAGAGAGGAGGAGAAGGGAGGGAACCCCCTGAGGAGAGAGGAGGAGAAGGGAGGGAACCCCCTGAGGAGAGAGGAGGAAGGGAGGGAACCCCCGGAGGAGAGAGGAGGAGAAGGGAGGGAACCCCCTGAGGAGAGAGGAGGAGAAGGGAGGGAACGCCGGAGGAGAGAGGAGGAGAAGGGAGGGAACCCCCTGAGGAGAGTGGAGGAGAAGGGAGGGAACCCCCTGAGGAGAGAGGAGGAGAAGGGAGGGAACCCCTGAGGAGAGAGGAGGAGAAGGGAGGGAACCCCCTGAGGAGAGAGGAGGAGAAGGGAGGGAACCCCCGGAGGAGAGAGGAGGAGAAGGGAGGGAACCCCCTGAGGAGAGAGGAGGAGAAGGGAGGGAACCCCCTGAGGAGAGAGGAGGAGAAGGGAGGGAACCCCCTGAGGAGAGAGGAGGAGAAGGGAGGGAACCCCCGGAGGAGAGAGGAGGAGAAGGGAGGGAACCCCTGAGGAGAGAGGAGAAGGGAGGGAACCCCCTGAGGAGAGAGGAGGAGAAGGGAGGGAACCCCCTGAGGAGAGAGGAGGAGAAGGGAGGGAACCCCCTGAGGAGAGAGGAGGAGAAGGGAGGGAACTCCCGGAGGAGAGAGGAGGAGAAGGGAGGGAACCCCCTGAGGAGAGAGGAGGAGAAGGGAGGGAACCCCCTGAGGAGAGTGGAGGAGAAGGGAGGGAACCCCCTGAGGAGAGAGGAGGAGAAGGGAGGGAACCCCTGAGGAGAGGGGAGGGAACCCCCTGAGGAGAGTGGAGGAGAAGGGAGGGAACCCCCTGAGGAGAGAGGAGGAGAAGGGAGGGAACCCCTGAGGAGAGAGGAGGAGAAGGGAGGGAACCCCCTGAGGAGAGAGGAGAAGGGAGGGAACCCCGGAGGAGAGAGGAGAAGGGAGGGAACCCCTGAGGAGAGAGGAGGAGAAGGGAGGGAACCCCCTGAGGAGAGTGGAGGAGAAGGGAGGGAACCCCCTGAGGAGAGAGGAGGAGAAGGGAGGGAACCCCCTGAGGAGAGAGGAGGAGAAGGGAGGGAACCCCCTGAGGAGAGAGGAGGAGAAGGGAGGGAACCCCCGGAGGAGAGTGGAGGAGAAGGGAGGGAACCCCCTGAGGAGAGAGGAGAAGGGAGGGAACCCCCTGAGGAGAGAGGAGGAGAAGGGAGGGAACCCCCTGAGGAGAGAGGAGGAGAGGGAGGAACCCCCTTAGGAGAGAGGAGGAGAGGGAGGGAACACCCTGAGGAGAGTGGAGGGAACCCCGGAGGAGAGAGGAGGAGAAGGGAGGG
>JBBDGP010005996.1:0-25846 GCA_037952835.1 Lithobates septentrionalis | reverse complement strand
GAGTGTATAGAGGGGTGTATAGAGGAGTATATAGAGGGTGTATAGAGGAGTGTATAGAGAAGTGTATAGAGGAGTGTATAGAGGGGTGTATAGAGGAGTATATAGAGGAGTGTATAGAGAGTGTATAGAGGGGTGTATAGAGGAGTATATAGGATATAGAGGGTGTATAGAGGAGTATATAGAGGAGTGTATAGAGGAGTATATAGAGGAGTGTATAGAGGAGTGTATAGAGGAGTGTATAGAGGAGTATATAGAGGGAGTGTATAGAGGAGTGTATAGAGGAGTGTATAGAGGAGTGTATAGAGGAGTGTATAGAGGAGTGTATAGAGGAGTGTATAGAGGAGTGTATAGAGGAGTGTATAGAGGAGTGTATAGAGGAGTATATAGAGGAGTGTATAGAGGAGTGTATAGAGGAGTGTATAGAGGAGTGTATAGAGGAGTATATAGAGGAGTGTATAGAGGAGTGTATAGAGGAGTATATAGAGGAGTGTATAGAGGAGTGTATAGAGGAGTGTATAGAGGAGTGTATAGAGGAGTGTATAGAGGAGTGTATAGAGGAGTGTATAGAGGAGTGTATAGAGGAGTGTATAGAGGAGTGTATAGAGGAGTGTATAGAGGAGTGTATAGAGGAGTGTATAGAGGAGTGTATAGAGGAGTGTATAGAGGGGTGTATAGAGGAGTGTATAGAGGAGTGTATAGAGGAGTGTATAGAGGAGTGTATAGAGGAGTGTATAGAGGAGTATATAGAGGAGTGTATAGAGGAGTGTATAGAGGAGTGTATAGAGGGGTGTATAGAGGAGTGTATAGAGGAGTGTATAGAGGAGTATATAGAGGAGTTATAGAGGAGTGTATAGAGGGGTGTATAGAGGAGTGTATAGAGGAGTGTATAGAGGGAGTGTATAGAGGAGTATATAGAGGAGTGTATAGAGGAGTGTATAGAGGAGTATATAGAGGAGTGTATAGAGGAGTGTATAGAGGAGTGTATAGAGGAGTATATAGAGGAGTGTATAGAGGAGTGTGATAGAGGAGTGTATAGAGGAGTGTATAGAGGAGTGTATAGAGGAGTATATAGAGGAGTGTATAGAGGAGTATATAGAGGAGTGTATAGAGGAGTGTATAGAGGAGTATATAGAGGAGTATATAGAGGAGTATATAGAGGGGTGTATAGAGGAGTGTATAGAGGGGTGTATAGAGGAGTATATAGAGGAGTGTATAGAGGAGTGTATAGAGGGTGTATAGAGGAGTATATAGAGGGAGATATAGAGGAGTGTATATCTCCCATATAGAGGAGTGTATAGAGGAGTGTATAGAGGAGTATATAGAGGAGTATATAGAGGAGTGTATAGAGGAGTATATAGAGGAGTGTATAGAGGGGTGTATAGAGGAGTATATAGAGGAGTATATAGAGGAGTGTATATCTCCCATATAGAGGAGTGTATAGAGGAGGTATAGAGGAGTATATAGAGGAGTATATAGAGGAGTGTATAGAGGAGTATATAGAGGAGTGTATAGAGGAGTGTATAGAGGAGTATATAGAGGAGTGTATAGAGGAGTGTATAGAGGAGTATATAGAGGAGTATATAGAGGAGTATATAGAGGAGGGTGTATAGAGGAGTGTATAGAGGAGTGTATAGAGGAGTGTATAGAGGAGTGTATAGAGGGGTGTATAGAGGAGTATATAGAGGAGTGTATAGAGGAGTGTATAGAGGGGTGTATAGAGGAGTGTATAGAGGAGTGTATAGAGGAGTGTATAGAGGAGTATATAGAGGAGTATATAGAGGAGTATATAGAGGGGTGTATAGAGGAGTGTATAGAGAAGTGTATAGAGGAGTGTATAGAGGGGTGTATAGAGGAGTATATAGAGGAGTGTATAGAGGAGTGTATAGAGGGGTGTATAGAGGAGTATATAGAGGAGTGTATAGAGGGGTGTATAGAGGAGTATATAGAGGAGTGTATAGAGGAGTATATAGAGGAGTGTATAGAGGAGTGTATAGAGGAGTGTTTGTCTCTCATGGTTCAGAGGAGGAGGATCTCCCCAGTATTTGGACAGTGTAGGTCCCACTAATAATGGGGTACTTATCGCAGTAAGTGGGCTTAGCACCGTATAGCAATATGGAGGGACCAAATCCACATATTATTTTGATAATATGTTTTGGTGTTTTAAAATGAGCCCTGCTGGAGGTAAATGTCTTTTTTCTATGTGCTCTGTAATATTTGTTCCGTTGTTGGTCTTATGGCTGTAGCAGCTCTAATGCATCTTTTAGGGTGTGCCCCCCCCCAAATATTTTGTTTGTCTATGGAGAGAAGGAGGACCCCAGCGTATTATGTGAAGGGGGCGGGGTGGTGTGGGTGTTCCTGATGATTGTTTTTTTTTCTTTCAGTCGGTGGCTCCTCTCATTGGTTTAGGATGGAGGTATCTGCAGGACGAGGGGTGAGACTCTTGGATACATATATTTCTCTGATGATTCCAGTAAATGGGTTTTTTTTTGTTTTTTTTTCTTCACTAATCTTTATTGTTATGATAAGGAGGCTGACAATCAATTGCCAAATCTGTCTCCCTACAGTGTTACTTGTCATCTCCATGTGACTGGGGGGGGACCTCTGATGTGATGGGGGGGGGGTTATATGGTGAATGTTTGGCACCCCCTGTCCTGACTGATAGCCGGGTGCAGTGAAGGGTTTCTGTGGGTGATTTTGGGAGTGGCCCTGTGACTTATCCTTGAGGTGATATTGGCGGTGATTCTTGGTTGTGATTCTTGGCGGTGGTCTTGGGGGTGATTTTTGGCGGTGGTCGTGGGAGTGATCTTTGGGGTGATTCTTGGCGGTGGTCTTGGGGGTGATTCTTGGCTGTGATTCTTGGCGGTGGTCCTGGGGGTGATTCTTGGGGGTGATTCTTGGCGGTGGTCCTGGGGGTGATTCTTGGCTGTGATTCTTGGCGGTGGTCCTGGGGGTGATTCTTGGCTGTGATTCTTGGCGGTGGTCCTGGGGGTGATTCTTGGCTGTGATTCTTGGGGGTGATTCTTGGGGGTGATTCTTGGCGGTGGTCCTGGGGGTGATTCTTGGGGGTGATTCTTGGCGGTGGTCCTGGGGGTGATTCTTGGCGGTGGTCCTGGGGGTGATTCTTGGGGGTGATTCTTGGCGGTGGTCTTGGGGGTGATTCTTGGCGGTGGTCCTGGGAGTGATTCTTGGCGGTGGTCCTGGGGGTGATTCCTGGGAGTGATCTTGGGGGTGATTCTTGGCGGTGGTCCTGGGGTGATTCTTGGTTGTGATTCTTGGCGGTGGTCTTGGGGGTGATTCTTGGGGGTGATTCTTGGCGGTGGTCCTGGGGGTGATTCTTGGCTGTGATTCTTGGCGGTGGTCCTGGGGGTGATTCTTGGCTGTGATTCTTGGCGGTGGTCCTGGGGGTGATTCTTGGCTGTGATTCTTGGCGGTGGTCCTGGGGGTGATTCTTGGCTGTGATTCTTGGCGGTGGTCCTGGGGGTGATTCTTGGCTGTGATTCTTGGCGGTGGTCCTGGGGGTGATTCTTGGCGGTGGTCCTGGGGGTGATTCTTGGGGGTGATTCTTGGCGGTGGTCTTGGGGGTGATTCTTGGGGGTGATTCTTGGCGGTGGTCCTGGGGGTGAATCTTGGCTGTGATTCTTGGCGGTGGTCCTGGGGGTGATTCTTGGCTGTGATTCTTGGCGGTGGTCCTGGGGGTGATTCTTGGCTGTGATTCTTGGCGGTGGTCCTGGGGGTGATTCTTGGCTGTGATTCTTGGCGGTGGTCCTGGGGGTGATTCTTGGCTGTGATTCTTGGCGGTGGTCCTGGGGGTGATTCTTGGCTGTGATTCTTGGCGGTGGTCCTGGGGGTGATTCTTGGCTGTGATTCTTGGCGGTGGTCCTGGGAGTGATTCTTGGCGGTGGTCCTGGGGGTGATTCCTGGGAGTGATCTTGGGGGTGATTCTTGGCGGTGGTCCTGGGGGTGATTCTTGGTTGTGATTCTTGGCGGTGGTCCTGGGAGTGATTCTTGGCGGTGGTCCTGGGAGTGATTCTTGGCGGTGATTCTTGGCGGTGGTCCTGGGGGTGATTCTTGGCGGTGGTCCTGGGGGTGATTCTTGGTTGTGATACTTGGCGGTGGTCCTGGGGGTGATTCTTGGTTGTGATTCTTGGCGGTGATCTTGGGGGTGATTCTTGGCGGTGGTCTTGGGAGTGATTCTTGGTGGTGGTCCTGGGGGTTATTCTTGGTTGTGATTGTGATTCTTGGCGGTGGTCCTGGGAGTGATCTTGGTTGTGATTCTTGGTGGTGGTCTTGGGGGAGATTCTTGGCGGTGGTCCTGGGGGTGATTCTTGGTTGTGATTCTTGGCGGTGGTCCTGGGAGTGATTCTTGGTTGTGATTCTTGGCGGTGGTCTTGGGAGTGATCTTGGGGGTGATTCTTGGCGGTGGTCCTGGGGGTAATTCTTGGTTGTGATTCTTGGCGGTGGTCCTGGGAGTGATTCTTGGTTGTGAATCTTGGCAGTGGTCTTGGGAGTGATTCTTGGCGGTGGTCCTGGGGGTTATTCTTGGCTGTGATTCTTGGCGGTGGTCTTGGGAGTGATCTTGGGGTTGATTCTTGGCGGTGGTCCTGGGGGTGATTCTTGGCTGTGATTCTTGGCGGTGGTCCTGGGAGTGATTCTTGGTTGTGATTCTTGGCAGTGGTCCTGGGAGTGATCTTGGGAGTGATTCTTGGTTGTGATTCTTGGCGGTGATCTTGGGGGTGATTCTTGGTGGTGGTCTTGGGGGTGATTCTTGGCGGTGGTCTTGGGAGTGATTTTTGGCGGTGGTCCTGGGGGTGATTCTTGGTTGTGATACTTGGCGGTGGTCCTGGGGGTGATTCTTGGCGGTGATCTTTTGGGTGATTCTTGGCGGTGGTCTTGGGAGTGATTCTTGGCGGTGGTCCTGGGGGTTATTCTTGGTTGTGATTCTTGGCGGTGGTCCTGGGGGTGATTCTTGGTTGTGATTCTTGGCGGTGGTCCTGGGGGTGATTCTTGGTTGTGATTCTTGGCGGTGGTCCTGGGGGTAATCTTGGTTGTGATTCTTGGGAGTGATCTTGGGGGTGGTCCTGGGGGTGATTCTTGGGGGTGATTCTTGGCGGTGGTCTTGGGAGTGATTCTTGGCGGTGGTCCTGGGGGTTATTCTTGGTTGTGATTCTTGATTGTGATTCTTGGCGGTGGTCCTGGGGGTGATTCTTGGTTGTGATTCTTGGCGGTGGTCCTGGGAGTGATCTTGGGGGTGATTCTTGGTTGTGATTCTTGGCGGTGGTCCTGGGGGTGATCTTGGTTGTGATTCTTGGGAGTGATTCTTGGCGGTGGTCCTGGGGGTGATTCTTGGCGGTGGCCCTGGGGGTGATTCTTGGGGGTGGTCTTGGTTGTGATTCTTGGCGGTGGTCCTGGGAGTGATCTTGGCGGTGGCCCTGGGGGTGATTCTTGGGGGTGATTCTTGGGGGTGGTCTTGGTTGTGATTCTTGGCGGTGGTCCTGGGAGTGATCTTGGCGGTGGTCCTGGGGGTGATCTTGGCGGTGGTCCTGGGGGTGATCTTGGGGGTGGTCTTGGTTGTGATTCTTGGGGGTGGTCTTGGTTGTGATTCTTGGTTGTGATTCTTGGCGGTGGTCTTGGTTGTGATTCTTGGCGGTGGTCCTGGGAGTGATCTTGGGGGTGATCTTGGGGGTGATTCTTGGCGGTGATTCTTGGGGGTGGTCTTGGGGGTGATTCTTGGGGGTGGTCCTGGGAGTGATCTTGGGGGTGATCTTGGGGGTGATCTTGGCGGTGGTCCTGGGGGTGATCTTGGGGGTGATTCTTGGCGGTGGTCTTGGGGGTGATTCTTGGCGGTGGTCCTGGGAGTGATCTTGGCGGTGGTCTTGGTTGTGATTCTTGGCGGTGGTCCTGGGAGTGATCTTGGGGGTGATTCTTGGGGGTGTTTCTTGGCGGTGGTCCTGGGAGTGATCTTGGGGGTGATTCTTGATTCTTGGCGGTGATTCTTGGGGGTGATCTTGGGGGTGGTCCTGGGAGTGATCTTGGGGGTGATCTTGGCGGTGGTCCTGGGGGTGATCTTGGGGGTGATTCTTGGGGGTGATTCTTGGCGGTGGCCCTGGGGGTGATTCTTGGGGGTGGTCTTGGTTGTGATTCTTGGCGGTGGTCCTGGGAGTGATCTTGGCGGTGGTCCTGGGGGTGATCTTGGGGGTGGTCTTGGTTGTGATTCTTGGGGGTGGTCTTGGTTGTGATTCTTGGGGGTGGTCTTGGTTGTGATTCTTGGCGGTGGTCCTGGGAGTGATCTTGGCGGTGGTCTTGGTTGTGATTCTTGGCGGTGGTCCTGGGGGTGATCTTGGGGGTGATTCTTGGCGGTGGTCTTGGGGGTGATTCTTGGCGGTGGTCCTGGGAGTGATCTTGGCGGTGGTCTTGGTTGTGATTCTTGGCGGTGGTCCTGGGAGTGATCTTGGGGGTGGTCTTGGTTGTGATTCTTGGCGGTGGTCCTGGGAGTGATCTTGGGGGTGATCTTGGGGGTGATTCTTGGGGGTGGTCTTGGGGGTGATTCTTGGGGGTGGTCCTGGGAGTGATCTTGGGGGTGATCTTGGCGGTGGTCCTGGGGGTGATCTTGGGGGTGATTCTTGGCGGTGGTCTTGGGGGTGATTCTTGGCGGTGGTCCTGGGAGTGATCTTGGCGGTGGTCTTGGTTGTGATTCTTGGCGGTGGTCCTGGGAGTGATCTTGGGGGTGATTCTTGGCGGTGGTCCTGGGAGTGATCTTGGGGGTGATTCTTGGGGGTGATTCTTGGCGGTGATTCTTGGGGGTGGTCCTGGGAGTGATCTTGGGGGTGGTCTTGGTTGTGATTCTTGGCGGTGGTCCTGGGAGTGATCTTGGGGGTGATCTTGGGGGTGATTCTTGGCGGTGATTCTTGGGGGTGGTCTTGGGGGTGATCTTGGGGGTGATTCTTGGGGGTGGTCCTGGGAGTGATCTTGGGGGTGATCTTGGCGGTGGTCCTGGGGGTGATCTTGGGGGTGATTCTTGGCGGTGGTCTTGGGGGTGATTCTTGGCGGTGGTCCTGGGAGTGATCTTGGCGGTGGTCTTGGTTGTGATTCTTGGCGGTGGTCCTGGGAGTGATCTTGGGGGTGATTCTTGGGGGTGATCTTGGGGGTGATTCTTGGGGTGGTCCTGGGAGTGATCTTGGGGGTGATCTTGGCGGTGGTCCTGGGGGTGATCTTGGGGGTGATTCTTGGCGGTGGTCTTGGGGGTGATTCTTGGCGGTGGTCCTGGGAGTGATCTTGGCGGTGGTCTTGGTTGTGATTCTTGGCGGTGGTCCTGGGGGTGATCTTGGGGGTGATTCTTGGCGGTGGTCTTGGGGGTGATTCTTGGCGGTGGTCCTGGGAGTGATCTTGGCGGTGGTCTTGGTTGTGATTCTTGGCGGTGGTCCTGGGAGTGATCTTGGGGGTGATTCTTGGCGGTGGTCCTGGGAGTGATCTTGGGGGTGATTCTTGACGGTGGTCCTGGGAGTGATCTTGGGGGTGATTCTTGACGGTGGTCCTGGGAGTGATCTTGGGGGTGATCTTGGGGGTGATTCTTGGCGGTGATTCTTGGGGGTGATCTTGGGGGTGGTCCTGGGAGTGATCTTGGGGGTGATTCTTGGCGGTGATTCTTGGGGGTGATCTTGGGGGTGATTCTTGGGGGTGGTCCTGGGAGTGATCTTGGGGGTGATCTTGGCGGTGGTCCTGGGGGTGATCTTGGGGGTGATTCTTGGCGGTGGTCCTGGGAGTGATCTTGGCGGTGGTCTTGGTTGTGATTCTTGGCGGTGGTCCTGGGAGTGATCTTGGGGGTGATTCTTGGCGGTGGTCCTGGGAGTGATCTTGGGGGTGATTCTTGACGGTGGTCCTGGGAGTGATCTTGGGGGTGATTCTTGGGGGCGATTCTTGGCGGTGATTCTTGGCGGTGGTCCTGGGAGTGATCTTGGGGGTGATCTTGGGGGTGATTCTTGGGGGTAATCAGAGCTGAGATCTTCTCGGTTCTTACCATCCAGAGGAGATCATCTTCCTACAGACAACCACCATGGAGGTCTCGGCTCTCTGGAGGGTCAGGTGGTCCCAGGACATCTAAATTCCTTCTCCCATACCTGAATGTGATCACACCCCGTCTGATATATACTCATGTCAGTGGAAGGGTTCAGATGTCACCTGATTGGCTGCGGCACCAGCAGGAACCCAGAAAGCAGGGGCCCCGCTCCTGGCAGGGGACAGGCTTTTCTACTCAAGCTTTGGCTGGTTTCCAAATAAAATGAACAGTCAGACTTTGCTCACCTTCGGCAGGGATGGTTCCGGGATCTCCATGGTGGTTCCCCAGGGAAGTGTCTTTCCATGTATCTGAGGTGGGTAGGTAGACTGGTAGGTACGTAGGCAGTAAGATGACACTGTACAGTCACATGACTCTCTTTCTTGCAGACGATTGGTGATCTCTTCCATGCATTGTATGAGATGGGCTTCAATGAGTCGCAGGTTCAGGCCGCGGTCAGAGCCGGATGTTTCAGGGTGCAGGATGCAGCGGACTGGTAAGTACATGGCAGATGCATCTATACTGTGATTGGCTGTTCACCTTCATATCTAGAGCTTCTGATTGGCTGTTCACTGTCTCATGCTGTATATACTTTCTGATTGGCTGATGTATGGGATATCTCCGTACAGCATCTGGTGTTTACCGTCATTGTTGTGCTGTGACCCAGAATTGTGTCTTGTGTGTGTCAGGATCCTGCAGGGAGGTCACCACCGGGGAACACTCCGCACCCAACCAGGAGAAGACTTCGCATCGGCTGCCGTGTCCGCCTTCAACCCCCCACAAGATGGAGGAGGTGCCGCCATGTCTCACCCGCTGTCCCCAGGTCAGAGGAGGGGGTCACCCCGCACTGTCACCCGCTGTCCCCAGGTCAGAGGAGGGGGTCACCCCGCGCTGTCCCCAGGTCAGAGGAGGGGGTCACCCCGCGCTGTCCCCAGGTCAGAGGAGGGGGTCACCCCGCGCTGTCCCCAGGTCAGAGGAGGGGGTCACCCCTCGCTGTCCCCAGGTCAGAGGAGGGGGTCACCCCTCGCTGTCCCCAGGTCAGAGGAGGGGGTCACCCCTCGCTGTCCCCAGGTCAGAGGAGGGGGTCACCCCTCGCTGTCCCCAGGTCAGAGGAGGGGGTCACCCCTCGCTGTCCCCAGGTCAGAGGAGGGGGTCACCCCGCGCTGTCCCCAGGTCAGAGGAGGGGGTCACCCCGCGCTGTCCCCAGGTCAGAGGAGGGGGTCACCCCTCGTTGTCCCCAGGTCAGAGGAGGGGGTCACCCCGCGCTGTCCCCAGGTCAGAGGAGGGGGTCACCCCTCGCTGTCCCCAGGTCAGAGGAGGGGGTCACCCCTCGCTGTCCCCAGGTCAGAGGAGGGGGTCACCCCTCGCTGTCCCCAGGTCAGAGGAGGGGGTCACCCCTCGCTGTCCCCAGGTCAGAGGAGGGGGTCACCCCGCGCTGTCCCCAGGTCAGAGGAGGGGGTCACCCCTCGCTGTCCCCAGGTCAGAGGAGGGGGTCACCCCTCGCTGTCCCCAGGTCAGAGGAGGGGGTCACCCCGCGCTGTCCCCAGGTCAGAGGAGGGGGTCACCCCTCGCTGTCCCCAGGTCAGAGGAGGGGGTCACCCCTCGCTGTCCCCAGGTCAGAGGAGGGGGTCACCCCTCGCTGTCCCCAGGTCAGAGGAGGGGGTCACCCCGCGCTGTCCCCAGGTCAGAGGAGGGGGTCACCCCTCGCTGTCCCCAGGTCAGAGGAGGGGGTCACCCCGCGCTGTCCCCAGGTCAGAGGAGGGGGTCACCCCTCGCTGTCCCCAGGTCAGAGGAGGGGGTCACCCCTCGCTGTCCCCAGGTCAGAGGAGGGGGTCACCCCTCGCTGTCCCCAGGTCAGAGGAGGGGGTCACCCCTCGCTGTCCCCAGGTCAGAGGAGGGGGTCACCCCGCACTGTCACCCGCTGTCCCCAGGTCAGAGGAGGGGGTCACCCCTCGCTGTCCCCAGGTCAGAGGAGGGGCTCACCCCACACTGTCACCCCGCGCTGTCCCCAGGTCAGAGGAGGGGGTTACCCCGCTCTGTCCCCAGGTCAAAGGAATGGGTCACCCCGCGCTGTCCCCAGGTCAGAGGAGGGGTCACCCCGCGCTGTCCCCAGGTCAGAGGAGGGGGTCACCCCGCGCTGTCCCCAGGTCAGAGGAGGGGGTCACCCCTCGCTGTCCCCAGGTCAGAGGAGGGGGTCACCCCGCACTGTCACCCGCTGTCCCCAGGTCAGAGGAGGGGGTCACCCCTTGCTGTCCCCAGGTCAGAGGAGGGGGTCACCCCACACTGTCCCCAGGTCAGAGGAGGGGGTCACCCCGCACTGTCACCCGCTGTCCCCAGGTCAGAGGAGGGGTCACCCCGCGCTGTCCCCAGGTCAGAGGAGGGGGTCATCCGCACTGTCACCCGCTGTCCCCAGGTCAGAGGAGGGGTCACCCCGCGCTGTCCCCAGGTCAGAGGAGGGGTCACCCCGCGCTGTCCCCAGGTCAGAGGAGGGGGTCACATAGTTACATACATGGTAGGTGAGGTTGAAAAAAGACTCAAGTCCAACCTATGTGTGTGATTATATGTCAGTATTACATTACAATCTCTGTATGTTGCGATCATTCAGGTGATTATCTAATAGTTTCTTGAAGCTATCAATGCTCCCCGCTGAGACCACCGCCTGTGGAAGGGAATTCCACATCCTTGCCGCTCTTACAGTAAAGAACCCTCTACATAGTTTAAGGTTAAACCTCTTTTCCTCTAATTGTAATGAGTGGCCACGAGTCTTATTAAACTCTCTTCTGTGAAAAAGTTTTATCCCTATTGTGGGGTCACCAGTCCGGTATTTATATATTGTGGGGTCACCAGTCCGGTATTTATATATTGTGGGGTCACCAGTCCGGTATTTATATATTGTGGGGTCACCAGTCCAGTATTTATATATTGTGGGGTCACCAGTCCGGTATTTGTACATTGTGGGGTCACCAGTCCGGTATTTATATATTGTGGGGTCACCAGTCCGGTATTTATATATTGTGGGGTCACCAGTCCGGTATTTATATATTGTGGGGTCACCAGTCCGGTATTTATATATTGTGGGGTCACCAGTCCGGTATTTATACAATGAAATCATATCCCCTCTCAAGCGTCTCTTCTCCAGAGAGAATAAGTTCAGAGCTCACAACCTTTCCTCATAACTAAGATCCTCCAGACCCTTTATTAGCTTTGTTGCCCTTCTTTGTAGTCGCTCCATTTCCAGTACATCCTTCCTGAGGACTGGTGCCCAGAACTGGACAGCATACTCCAGGTGCGGCCGGACCAGAGTCTTGTAGAGCGGGCGAATTATCGTTTTATCTCTGGAGTTGATCCCCTTTTAATGCCAATATTCTGTTTGCTTTGTTAGCAGCAGCTTGGAATTGCATGTCATTGCTGAGCCTATCATCTACTAGGACCCCCAGGTCCTTTTCCATCCTAGATCCCCCCAGAGGTTCTCCCCCCAGTGTATAGATTGCATTCAGATTTTTACCACCCAAATGCATTATTTTACATTTTTCTACATTGAACCTCATTTTCCATGTAGTCGCCCCTCCCCCATTAATTTGTTCAGATCTTTTTGCAAGGTTTCCACATCCTGCGGAGAAGTTATTGCCCTGCTTAGCTTAGTATCGTCTGCAAATACAGAGATTGAACTGTTTATCCCATCCTCCAGGTCGTTTATGAACAAATTAAATAGGATTGGTCCCAGCACAGAACCCTGGGGGACCCCACAACCCACCCCTGACCATTCCGAGTACTCCCCATTTATCACCACCCTCTGAACTCGCCCTTGTAGCCAGTTTTCAATCCAGGTACTCACCCTATGGTCCATGCCAACGCACCTTATTTTGTACAGTAAACGTTTATGGGGAAATGTGTCAAATGCTTTTGCAAAATCCAGATACACCACGTCTACGGGCCTTCCTTTATCTAGATGGCAACTCACCTCCTCATAGAAGGTTAATAGATTGGTTTGGCAAGAACGATTCTTCATGAATCCATGCTGATTACTGCTAATGATATCGTTCTTATTACTAAAATCTTGTATGTAGTCCCTTATCATCCCCTCCAAGAGTTTACATACTATTGATGTTAGGCTAACTGGTCTGTAATTTCCAGGGATGTATTTTGGGCCCTTTTTAAATATTGGTGCTACATTGGCTTTTCTCCAATCAGCTGGTACCATTCCAGTCAGTAGACTATCTGTAAAAATTAGGAACAATGGTCTGGCAATCACCTGACTGAGTTCCCTAAGTACCCTCGGGTGCAAGCCATCTGGTCCCGGTGATTTATTAATGTTAAGTTTCTCAAGTCTAATTTTAATTCCGTCCTCTGTTAACCATGTAGGTGCTTCCTGTGTTGTGTCCTGAGGATAAACACTGCAGTTTTGGTTACTGAAGCCCCCCGATTCACTCGTGAAGACTGAGGAGAAGAATAAATTCAATACCTTCGCCATCTCCCCATCCTTTGTAACCAGATGTCCTTCCTCATTCTTTATGGGGCCAATATGGTCTGTCCTCCCTTTTTTACTCTTTACATACTTCAAGAATTTCTTGGGATTTTTTTTGCTCTCCTCCGCTATGTGTCTTTCATGTTCTATCTTAGCCGTCCTAATTGCACCCTTACATTTCTTATTGCATTCTTTATAAAGTCTGAATGCTGGGGATGATCCCTCAACCTTGTATTTTTTGAAGGCCTTCTCCTTTGCTTTTATATGCATTTTTACATTGGAGTTAAGCCATCCAGGACTTTTGTTCGCTCTTTTAAATTTATTACCCAATGGGATACATTGGCTAATGCCCTTATTTAATATGCTCTTAAAGCAAACCCATCTCTCCTCCGTATTCTTTGTTCCTAATATTTTATCCCAATTTATGCCTTTTAGCAAGGTTTGTAGTTTAGGGAAGTTGGCTCTTTTGAAATTCAGTGTCTTTGTGTTCCCTTCATGTTTCCTATTTGTGTGATTTATATTGAAACTAATTGACCTGTGATCACTGTTACCTAAATTGCCCCGTATTTCCACATCTGTGATCAGGTCTGTATTGTTGGTAATCAGTAGATCCAGTAATGTTTTATTTCTAGTTGGTGCGTCTACCATCTGACCCATAAAATTGTCCTGCAAGACATTAAGGAACTGGCGAGCCTTAAATGAATGCGCGGTTCCCTCCGCCCAGTCTATGTCTGGATAATTAAAATCCCCCATTATGATAACACTTCCCATCCTTGCTGCTAATCCAATTTGTGATAGGAGATCCGTCTCCACTTCCTCCCTCAGGTTAGGGGGCCTATAGCATACTCCCAGTATTATTTTCCCCTTAGCTTCATCCCTTTGGAGCTCTACCCATAAAGATTCCACCTCCTCCCTAGCTCCCTCAGTGATGTCATCTCTCACATTCACTTGTACATTATTCTTGATATATAGGCATACCCCTCCCCCTTTTTTACCCTCTCTATCCTTGCGGTATAGGGTATACCCTTGAATGTTTGCCAGCCAATCATGAGAGCTGTTGAACCAGGTCTCTGAAATTCCCACAAAATCTAAATCCTCCTTGTACAACAGTATCTCTAGTTCACCCATCTTGTCCGCCAGGCTCCTGGCATTGGTGAACATGCCACATAGTTTAGACTGGTCGCATATTGTCCTCGTATTGGGTGTTTCAAGATTGCAACTTGGACTTGCTACTATACTCACCTTGTGTTTTTGTGCTTTGGTTAACCTACCACTAATGCCCCCAATACTGCCCTCTGGAATATGTTCCGCGCTGACTATCTCTACCTCTGGACCCTCCCCCCCATCGCCTAGTTTAAAAACCCCTCTAACTTTTTGGCCATCTTCATTCCCAGCAGATCTGCACCCTCCTCATTTAGGTGCAGTCCGTCCCTTCTATAGTACCCCGCACTGTCACCTGCTGTCCCCAGGTCAGAGGAGGGGGTCACCCTGCACTGTCCCCAGGTCAGAGGAGGGGGTCACCCTGCACTGTCCCCAGGTCAGAGGAGGGGGTCACCCTGCACTGTCCCCAGGTCAGAGGAGGGGGTCACCCTGCACTGTCCCCAGGTCAGAGGAGGGGGTCACTCCGCACTGTGTCACCTGCTGTCCCCAGGTCAGAGGAGGGGGTCACCCAGCACTGTGTCACCCACTGCCCCCAGGTCAGAGGAGGGGGTCACCCCGCACTGTGTCACCCGCTGCCCCCAGGTCAGAGGAGGGGTCACCCCGCACTGTGTCACCCGCTGCCCCCAGGTCAGAGGAGGGGTCACCCCGCACTGTGTCACCCGCTGCCCCCAGGTCAGAGGGGGGTCACCCCGCACTGTGTCACCCGCTGCCCCCAGGTCAGAGGAGGGGGTCACCCCGCAC
The DNA here is from genome assembly GCA_037952835.1 of Lithobates septentrionalis. Taxonomy (NCBI): domain Eukaryota; kingdom Metazoa; phylum Chordata; class Amphibia; order Anura; family Ranidae; genus Lithobates; species Lithobates septentrionalis. Next base: position 11,429 of record JBBDGP010005996.1, on the reverse strand, counting down.
TGTGTCACCCGCTGCCCCCAGGTCAGAGGAGGGGTCACCCCGCACTGTGTCACCCGCTGCCCCCAGGTCAGAGGAGGGGTCACACCTCGCACTGCCCCCAGGTCAGAGGAGGGGTCACACCTCGCACTGCCCCCAGGTCAGAGGAGGGGTCACACCTCGCACTGCCCCCAGGTCAGAGGAGGGGTCACACCTCGCACTGCCCCCAGGTCAGAGGAGGGGTCACCCCGCACTGTGTCACCCGCTGCCCCCAGGTCAGAGGAGGGGTCACACCTCGCACTGCCCCCAGGTCAGAGGAGGGGTCACACCTCGCACTGCCCCCCAGGTCAGAGGAGGGGTCACACCTCGCACTGCCCCCAGGTCAGAGGAGGGGTCACACCTCGCACTGCCCCCAGGTCAGAGGAGGGGTCACCGCACACTGTGTCACCCAGTACAGGGTTAGGGGTGACAATGGGGTCCCTGCCTCTGAAGTATAATCATAATCTTGTAGTCTTTATCCATTCTTCTTCCTGCAGCCTCCCCACCCTCTCCAGAGCGCCACCCCCTGACCAGCACCCGCCGCCTGCAGGAGAGGAAGGAGTATGAGGAGCGGCAAAATGCCAGCCTGGCTCATGAGGTCCAAGAGGAGAGAAGGACAAAGAAAAAGGTGAGACTGCCATGTGAGTGGGGCGGGGGAGCAGGTTCTTAAAAGGCATAGTGCTTAAGAACTACATATTTATTACATACAGCGCAGAGAGTGCTGTACGGTATACCGTCACCAGAGGGCGCTCTCTATACCGGTCACCAGAGGGCGCTCTCTGTACTGGTCATGTGACAGATCTGTACAGTATACCGTCACCAGAGGGCGCTCTCTGTACTGGTCATGTGACACATCTGTACAGTATACCGTCACCAGAGGGCGCTCTCTACTGATCATGTGACAGGTCTGTACAGTATACCGTCACTAGAGGGCGCTCTCTGTATTGGTAATGTGACGGGTCTGTACAGTATTCCGGTCACTAGAGGGCGCTCTCTACTGATCATGTGACAGGTCTGTAGAGTATACCGTCACCAGAGGGCGCTCTCTGTACCGGTCACCGGAGGGCGATCTCTGTACTGGTCATGTGACGGGTCTGTACAGTATTCCGGTCACCGGAGGGCGCTTCCAGTACTGATCATGTGACGGGTCTGTACAGTATACCGGTCACCAGAGGGCGCTCTCTGTACTGATCATGTGACAGTACAGTATACCGGTCACCGGAGGGCGCTCTCTGTATGGATTCAGCGGATTGGCCATGGCATGTAAGTAGGTTGTAGTTCTCGGCCGGTTCCTATGCTGTGTTCACCTTCTCCTCTGGTTAGTTGATGTTCTTCTCTCCTCCTAGGAGCGGGATGAGGTCCTGCGACGTATTGCCGAGGACCGTCAGAGGCGGCACAACAAGGACCTGAATGTCTCCAATCCAGCATCCAATGAGGGGCAGAGCAGCCCCAATCATGTGACCTCTCACAACCACTGCGCCCTGATGGTGAGTGCGGCCGAAGATCTACTTTTTTTTATTTGTACTAAAAATGTCCCATAGAAAGCAAACTCTTTACAATGAACCTCCAAATGTAACCAAAGGTGTCACTTCCCATCCATCGAGGGACACGGGAAGTCATTCACCCCCCAGTTATACTGTCCCCTACAAGGGGTTTGGACTCTGGCTGTAGGCCAGCCTAGGATGAAGCTCTCTTATTCCCAGCATGCCTCATTATTTTTTTTTTTGGTCTTCTGGGAAGCGTCTTTACCCACCTTTCTTCAGTCAAGACGTTCTCTAGAGATGGTCTCTGTGATTGGCCCGGACGTTGTGCTCATAGCTTGGAGGTGACCTTTGTGCATGGAGGTTCCACCTAAGGCGCTATCCAGACTCTGTCCTGGTAACAAGTCATGGAGAGTTTCCAGGATCCAAAGACTTTTGTTATGCCCTCAGCATTTGCTCTGTCTCTGGAGACTCGCTCAGTGTATGGGCCTATCAGGCTGAGCTACCTCATGTTTGGATCACTGGGGCCCTAAAAGCTCCACTTTCTGCTGGTTAGCCAAGAGACTGGGTGGAGTGTCATCTGTCTGCTCCACAATCTCTTCCCTGCCATTCAATGTGGAGGAAGTATCTCCCTGCTGTGACTTCTGCCTGCAAAGAGCCGTGGAGAACCTCGATCTTTGATCCCTTCCTGCTGCCCGACTTGGGTCACCTCTGGCCAGTGGTTGGGTTTCCATAGCACTTGGGGCCTTGCCTGAGCTTAGATGGCTTTACTGCCTCTCCGCTGCCTTATGTTTGGATACCGCTGTTTCGGGTGCCCCCAGAATATTTCTTCTCCAGAAGAACATTTACGTTCTATGATTTGCCACTTCCCGCCTGTAGGAGGTCAGATGAGGTCCTTGGGTTAAAGTGGAGATATCTGGATGATGGTGGGAGCTACAGGCATCATCCAGATATCTTTGCTTTCAGCTGGCGAAATGTAAAAGCCATTCTAGAGGCGTGCTGCTGAATTGCTTTTACAGGCAGCGGGAGGGGACGTCCTCCCTCCCCGCCGTCCTCTGGTGCCTTTCTGGGTTCTCACGTTGGATCGGGAACCCGGATTACCGATCTGGCGGCGCCGCCAGATTACCATAGAGCTGGGCCAGCTCTATGACCCTGGAAGGCCAGAAGCGATGTCACAACGTCAATTCCGGCTCTGGCAGATGTAGAGCGACGTCAGGAGGTCACTTCCGGCTCTGGTAGATGTAGAGCGACGTCAGGAGGTCACTTCCGGCTCTGGTAGATGTAGAGCGACGTCAGGAGGTCACTTCCGGCTCTGGTAGATGTAGAGCGACGTCAGGAGGTCACTTCCGGCTCTGGCAGATGCAGAGCGACGTCATGAGGTCGCTTCCGGCTCTGGCAGATGCAGAGCGACGTCAGGAGGTCACTTCCGGCTCTGGTAGATGTAGAGCGACGTCATGAGGTCACTTCCGGCTCTGGTAGATGTAGAGCGACGTCAGGAGGTCACTTCCGGCTCTGGCAGATGTAGAGCGACGTCAGGAGGTCACTTCCGGCTCTGGTAGATGTAGAGCGATGCAGATGTAGAGTGATGTCACGTTCGGCTCTGGCAGATGTAGGGATGACGTCACGTTCGGCTCTGGCAGATGTAGAGTGATGTCACGTTCGGCTCTGGCAGATGTAGGGATGACGTCACGTTCGGCTCTGGCAGATGTAGGGATGACGTCACGTTCGGCTCTGGCAGATGTAGGGATGACGTCACGTTCGGCTCTGGCAGATGTAGGGATGACGTCACGTTCGGCTCTGGCAAATGTAGGGATGACGTCACGTTCGGCTCTGGCAGATGTAGGGATGACGTCACGTTCGGCTCTGGCAGATGTAGGGATGATGTCACGTTCGGCTCTGGCAGATGTAGGGTAGATGTCATGAAGTCACGTCCGGCTCAGGCAGATGTAGAGCGACGTCAGGAGGTCACTTCCTGGCAGAAATTCCACAGCCATTTTTTTTTTTTTTTTCTTGAAAGCAGAGATTGATGTTTTGTTTTGATCTCATGCTTTCAAGGGTAGAGGAGAGATGTGGGGTCTTATAGACCACCGGATGTCTCCTTAAAGAGGACTTGTCATGCCATATTCCTCCTGTCTTTGGATGGATATATATCAAAATGTGGCGCTAAAAAGACATGATGTTCGTTATTGGGCAAGACAAACCAGAATGGTCCTCTGTGAGTCAAAATGCACAATAAAGTATTTAATGAAAAAACATATCTCTACTAAAGAACTAGGAGAGAAATAAGACACAAATGTGTCTGTACATATCAAACAAACTACAATAGTGCCCAAAGAAATCTTTTAACAAGTCTGAAGGCTATAGAGGAATATATGTGTATATGGAAACTATTCCCAAAAAACTAAGTGCAGCGAAAATTATATAGTGCAAAGAAAATCTGAAAGGTATGCTTTAAATAGGCTGTGCATTCAAATATATAATGTGAAAATCAACAAATATGCTGCAATCAAAAAACAAACATATATAAAGTTCGTAAAATGTTCACAGAACATGCATTGGGGGTCAGTGTAAGCTTGACTTATGGGGTCTTCCGTGGAGTATATCAATCATCCATGGCTAGGACGCACTCTGGATTGATGCGCTACTCTAATGCCTAGAGCATGTATAAACAGGTTAGACACCCTTACCGGAACAGGTGGACTCACTAGCCATACGGCTGAGAGTCAGACAGGCTTGTAGAAGGAGGACCCAAATGGTTGTTCAGGGGAGAGCGGGTCTGATTCCACGTCCGGACTTGATCCCAAGGTGGACGCACCACTCACCGGTCTCCTATTCAGGGTCGTCCTATATTAGGATCTCCACGGCAGAGGATTGTGTGGTAGCTGGTACAATCAAATCTCCAGGCCGGCACAAAAGCAATATAGCCCTCAGAATAGAAAATGGAAAAAATTCCTCCACATAGTGTGCTACTGCTTCAAAAAGGATTTTTAATAAAAATTTGTATAAAAAACAATCTGGCTCATTAAGACAGTGAAGGGCCAGATAAAGACAAGTATTTAAAAAAGTGCTTACATAAGTTGTGGCATAACAGGCATATCGAAACCCGACGCGTTTCGTCCGCATGGACTTCAGCTGGGGTATATGCCTGTTCGCCACTGCTATGCCTATATATATATATATATATATATATATATATATATGTATATGTGTGTGTGTGTGTGTGTGTGTGTGTGTGTGTATAAAATGATAACAAACCTTAAACAGCTGTTCGCACCATGTGAAGCACAACTTCCGGGTTTGTCAAAAGATGGAGTCAATGGGTGTGTAGGCTGATCCAATTAGAACCAAGACAACCAGACCTCGGTCTGGCTAACCTATAGGTTGCCGCCGTAAGACTCCACGTAGGTGCTCGTCGTCACCCATTTAAACAAACATCGTCAGCATGCGGACGTACCGCCAATCAATGTCGGCGTCTGGGCAGCGTCACGATATCACGTGTTGGCTCCAAGGGCGGAGCTGGCCTTAATGCTTAGGGACACTGGTTAGTGTGACCCTTCTTTATATTAGTTATATGCTCATTCACCCTCACGGAAAAGGTGCGTATGGTACGGCCCACGTATTGTTTCCCGCAAGGGCACGTGATCAGATAGACAACATATCTTGTTTGACATGTGAGGAAATGCTTAACTGAATACTCCTTCCCTGTGGCTGTGGAAACAAAAGTTTTGGTTCTCCTGGTGCCACCTGCATTATGTAGGCAAACATTGCATTTACGACAGGGAAAGAAACCTTTCATGTTGTGAAAGAAGGGCCGGGTGATTGGAGGGTCAATAATATTGGGTGCAATCTGACCCTTTATAGAAGGAACTAGAGGTCGACCGATATGGGTTTTTCTCTGGCCGATGCCGATATTTAGAAATCGCGGTGGCCGATGGCCGATATGTGATGCCGATTTTTTTTTTTGGCCCGATATATTTGGCCGATTCCCCCCCCCCCCCCCCCCCCTTCATCTCATAAAATCTAACAGTTAGACCCCTTTCACACTGGGGCGTTTTTCAGGCGCTTTTGGGTAAAGTGCCTGTAAAACGGCTCCCCTGCAGTCTCAGTGTGATATCCCGAGTGCTGTCACACTGAGGCGATGCGCTGTCAGGATGTAAAAAAAAGTCCTGCAAATGGCATCTTTGGAGCGGTGTATACCCCTCCTCCACCACTCCTGCCCATTGAAATGAATGCGCACCGCTGCCGAAGCGCCTGCAAAGCGTTTTGGCAGCGGCGCTTCAGGGGCGCATTTAACCCCTTCCTCGGCCGCTAGCTGGGTTATAAGCGCCCCGCTAGCAGCCGAATAGCGCCTCTAAAATGACGGTAAAGCGCCGCTAAAACTAACAGCGTTTTACTACCAACGCATGCCCGCTCCAGTGTGAAAGCAACCTTAAGTAATAAGTGATACAGAAATTTTTTTACATTTAAACATTTATTAAACAAAACAAACCTCCAATCAGTTCATTTGTATGTATAATTTAGAAAACAAAAAAAAAAAAAAAACTATCTTAAGAATTAAATACACGAAAACAGGTAATCAAAACTTTTGGAAGAAAAAAAATGGGCTAACTTTACTGCTTAGTGTTTTTTTTTTTAAATTCATTACTGTATTTTTTTTAAAAATAAAATTGCGTTTGAAAGACGGCTGCGCAAATACCGTGTGACATAAAATATTGCAACAACCACCATTTTATTCCCTAGGGTCTCTGCTAAAAAAAATATATATAATGTTTGGGGTTTCTAAGTGATTTTCTAGCAGAAAATACAGGATTTTTACCTGTAAGCAACAAGTATCAGAAAAGATTTAGTCTTTAAATGGTTAAACTGAGAACTTCTACACACGGAGTTCAGTCTATTGATAAAAAGAACCAAAAGATACAATGTATCTTCTTATCAGACTTGGCTGCCCAGAGGAGGAGAGAAGAAAACTTCAGACAACTTGCATTAACTTCTATTACAGAAGTCATTTGCAAGTCACGGCTGAGATGCCGATTAAGTAAAAAACGCCAAATATCGGTCGACCTCTAGAAGGAACCCTTTGGATGGATGCCAGCCTGCTGGACTAGGTAGGAGTTCCAGGCACCATGTTGGTGGCAGGGACTTTGACATCAGAGGAACCGTGTCTTCTGGTCAACATTCTGGAGCTTCAGGCCGTTTGCCCATCCCTGCACTATCCAGCTAAAGGACCATCTGATCTGGATTCCGTCATACAACACCACAGCCGTGGATTTCATCAATAGTCAGAGAAAAAAACAGAAGATTCTTTATGTAAAGAGAGATGGAACAGGCCCTGGCCTGGGCAGAACTTCAGCTTCTAGCCTTGTCTGCTGTTTACTTTCGGCACTCTCTGGATCTGTGGGAGTGATCCCTACACCCAGAGGTGCTCCAGGACCTGTCACCGGTAGGGAAGATTTAGATGTGGACCTCCTGGTTCAACAACACACTGGACAGGTTTCACTCCAGGTACCAGGATCTTCTGCAGGAAGCAGTAAATACTTCAGTGGCTCTGTGGAAATTGTACACCTTGACCAATGTCTTCCCTTCCCCCGTATGCTTTACAAGCTGGAGACGGAGGGTGTTCTGGTCACCCTCAAATCTCCGGACTGGCCCAAGTGATTGTAGGACCTGTGAAGCTCTTCCAGATTGTCTGGGTGTTCTGTCTGAAGGACCGACTTACCATCCCGCTTCACTGTAGCTGGCCATGGCTGTGGAAGGCCCAGGTTCTCAGAGACGAAGGCTGGGCATAGTAGAGGTAATCCTCCTGTAGGTGGCAGTATAACCTGGAAGTGAATGACTCAATGTTCCTACAGCCAGTGCAAAAATACTATTAGTAGAGATGGGCGAATGGTTCGGGCCACAAACAGGCCCATTTGGGTGCTCACCGACCTGAATTTGCGAGGCGCTCGGCGGAATGTTCACCCGCCAAGTGCCCCACAAGCAATCTAAGCCCTGATTGGCTGAAGCAATGCACCTGACTGCTGGTCAGTAGCAAGTCTTTGCCCAATCAGGGCTCAGTGAATAGCTGGTTGTTAAGGAGCGGGCCAGGAAGCGGATGAGGCATCGGCTGTCAGCGGTCTTTACCACTGACAGCTGAATGAGAAAAAAAAAACATTGCAGACAATACAAAAATGTGGAGGTTCCCCCCCCCCAATCCATACCACCCACCCCGGAATGAGGAGAATGGTAGAATGTGATTGGTTGGTGCTCCTTTCCTGTGCAGTGATTGGTAGATGTGTTCCAAGTATCTGTACAGTTATAATACCACCCCTCACCCTGGAATGTCCCCTGTCAGGGGCTGTAGCCCCCCCCCCCCCCAGTCTCTTATTGTGGTCTCTCTCTGTCTTCCAGGTCCGGCTCCCCTCGGGTCAGTCGCTGCGGTTGGGGTTTCCTGCCGACTCCTCTCTGCGCTGCGTCTGCGATCACCTCAACGCTCTGCAGCCGTCTCTCTCTCCCTGCAGATTATTACAGACCTTCCCCACCCGGCACTTCACCGAAGAGGACCTGCCGCGCAGCCTGCAGGAACTGGGACTGACGCCCAATGCCACCCTGTGTGTCCGCCCCAGGGAGGAGCCCAGGACCGCCCCCCCGGAGCCGCCATCCGCACCCCCTCAGGAACCTGTGGATATGGACTACAGCCTGGATGACCTGATGCGGCACAGAGACGACCTGGCACCCATCCTGTCCTCGCCCGCCCAATCTGTGTCCCATAACGTCCAGATGAGGGAGGAGCCCACAACGCACAGCTGGGGTGAGTGACGGCATGAATGAAATCTGTATCGTTCTATAGAGCCCGCCTTCCTGGCACTTTTACCCCCCTTCCTGCCCTTCTTCCCCACCATCCACCTCTGATAGGCTGCACTGAGAAATGGCAATGATAGGCAGCACTGATAAGGAGGCACTGATTGGGCTGCACTGGTAGATGGCACTGGGCACTGATTGGTGGCATAAAGGGCTCTGATAGGCAGCACTGAGGAGTGGCAATTATAGGCAGCACTGGTGGGCACTGAGAGGTGACACTGATGAAAAGACACTGATTAGCGGCACTGTTGGGGCTGATGACAGCCGGTCACGGACAGTGTGAGGAGAGAAAAGCCGATAACCAGCTTGTGTTTACATCCTGGGGGGGGAGTGTCCTCAGCTCTGTCACATGCGGGAGGGGAGTGTCCTCAGCTCTGTCACATGCGGGGGGGGGTGTCCTCAGCACTGTCACATGCGGGAGGGGAGTGTCCTCGGCTCTGTCACGTGGGGGAGGGGAGTGTCCTCGGCTCTGTCACGTGGGGGAGGGGAGTGTCCTCGGCTCTGTCACGTGGGGGAGGGGAGTGTCCTCGGCTCTGTCACGTGGGGGAGGGGAGTGTCCTCGGCTCTGTCACGTGGGGGAGGGGAGTGTCCTCGGCTCTGTCACGTGGGGGAGGGGAGTGTCCTCGGCTCTGTCACGTGGGGGCGGGGAGTGTCCTCAGGTCTGTCACGTGGGGGAGGGGAGTGTCCTCGGCTCTGTCACGTGGGGGGCGGGGAGTGTCCTCGGCTCTGTCACGTGGGGGAGGGGAGTGTCCTCGGCTCTGTCACGTGGGGGCGGGGAGTGTCCTCGGCTCTGTCACGTGGGGGAGGGGAGTGTCCTCGGCTCTGTCACGTGGGGGCGGGGAGTGTCCTCGGCTCTGTCACGTGGGGGCGGGGAGTGTCCTCGGCTCTGTCACGTGGGGGAGGGGAGTGTCCTCGGCTCTGTCACGTGGGGGCGGGGAGTGTCCTCGGCTCTGTCACGTGGGGAGGGGAGTGTCCTCGGCTCTGTCACGTGGGGAGGGGAGTGTCCTCGGCTCTGTCACGTGGGGGAGGGGAGTGTCCTCGGCTCTGACACGTGGGGGAGGGGAGTGTCCTCGGCTCTGTCACGTGGGGGAGGGGAGTGTCCTCGGCTCTGTCACGTGGGGGAGGGGAGTGTCCTCGGCTCTGTCACGTGGGGGAGGGGAGTGTCCTCGGCTCTGTCACGTGCGGGAGGGGAGTGTCCTCGGCTCTGTCACGTGCGGGAGGGGAGTGTCCTCGGCTCTGTCACGTGCGGGAGGGGAGTGTCCTCGGCTCTGTCACGTGGGGGAGGGGAGTGTCCTCGGCTCTGTCACGTGGGGGAGGGGAGTGTCCTCGGCTCTGTCACGTGGGGGAGGGGAGTGTCCTCGGCTCTGTCACGTGGGGGAGGGGAGTGTCCTCGGCTCTGTCACGTGGGGGAGGGGAGTGTCCTCGGCTCTGTCACGTGGGGGAGGGGAGTGTCCTCGGCTCTGTCACGTGGGGGAGGGGTGTGTCCTCGGCTCTGTCACGTGGGGGAGGGGAGTGTCCTCGGCTCTGTCACGTGGGGGAGGGGAGTGTCCTCGGCTCTGTCACGTGGGGGAGGGGAGTGTCCTCGGCTCTGTCACGTGGGGGAGGGGAGTGTCCTCGGCTCTGTCACGTGGGGGAGGGGAGTGTCCTCGGCTCTGTCACGTGGGGGAGGGGAGTGTCCTCGGCTCTGTCACGTGGGGGAGGGGAGTGTCCTCGGCTCTGTCACGTGGGGGAGGGGAGTGTCCTCGGCTCTGTCACGTGGGGGAGGGGAGTGTCCTCGGCTCTGTCACGTGGGGGAGGGGAGTGTCCTCGGCTCTGTCACGTGGGGGAGGGGAGTGTCCTCGGCTCTGTCACGTGGGGGAGGGGAGTGTCCTCGGCTCTGTCACGTGGGGGAGGGGAGTGTCCTCGGCTCTGTCACGTGGGGGAGGGGAGTGTCCTCGGCTCTGTCACGTGGGGGAGGGGAGTGTCCTCGGCTCTGTCACGTGGGGGAGGGGAGTGTCCTCGGCTCTGTCACGTGGGGGAGGGGAGTGTCCTCGGCTCTGTCACGTGGGGGAGGGGAGTGTCCTCGGCTCTGTCACGTGGGGGAGGGGAGTGTCCTCGGCTCTGTCACGTGGGGGAGGGGAGTGTCCTCGGCTCTGTCACGTGGGGGAGGGGAGTGTCCTCGGCTCTGTCACGTGGGGGAGGGGAGTGTCCTCGGCTCTGTCACGTGGGGGAGGGGAGTGTCCTCGGCTCTGTCACGTGGGGGAGGGGAGTGTCCTCGGCTCTGTCACGTGGGGGAGGGGAGTGTCCTCGGCTCTGTCACGTGGGGGAGGGGAGTGTCCTCGGCTCTGTCACGTGGGGGAGGGGAGTGTCCTCGGCTCTGTCACGTGGGGGAGGGGAGTGTCCTCGGCTCTGTCACGTGGGGGAGGGGAGTGTCCTCGGCTCTGTCACGTGGGGGAGGGGAGTGTCCTCAGCTCTGTTTGAGCTCCAACCCAAGAACAGAGAAGTTTGTCTGAAGAGGCAGTAAAGGGGGGGAGGTGACTGTGTGCAGATGGGGGGGGGGCATTATGGTGAACATGCTGCTTTGTCTAGAATGGGTGGAGTCACCCGCCCACAGCAATGTAGGACCGCCCACATTTGTGCACCATTGGGGGGAGGTGATAGTGGTGCATTATGGGAGATGGGGGGTGTCTCACACATCGTTCTGTATTCTCACCTCTCTGTTCTGCACAGGCCGGGGACACCGATTGGCTCCCCAGGATGAAGATGGCGCCGAGGAGCCGCAGAGAGTCGCTTCAGGCGGTAATATTTGTGTGACTTTTCTCAGAGTCCTCGGCCAGAAAATGACGTCTTATGGATCATATATATTGTATACATTGTATTGTCTGTGTGTATATATAATATATACAGTGTGTAGATCGTAGACTGATCTTCTACTGTCTGTCCATAGAGAACCGCCATGTCCACTTCACACCACCAGATCTCCACTCCCCATCACACCACTGGCCATCCAATGGGCTGCGACTCAGGTGAGAGGGGGGGCGCACACTGTGAGGGTGAGAGGAGGAGGGGGCGCACACTGTGAGGGTGAGAGGAAGGGGGGGCGCACACTGTGAGGGT
>JBBDGP010005995.1:0-32954 GCA_037952835.1 Lithobates septentrionalis | reverse complement strand
TGGCACCCTGACAGGCCAAGAATCTGATGTGACTCTTTTTTTGGTTACGGCAAACTACTATTTTGTGTTGCAATGTGTTTGCCATGCGTTACGGCGTGCCTTGCCTTAGTGCTTTGATCAAAATGAATGGCACTACAATAACGAATGTCAGAGATTTGTGCAAATAGACCCACTTTGAGATTTCACCCATCCCGCACACTCTCTGCTCCAATGGGGATGATGAAAGCCGGACCCTGATGTAAGGGGGGTGGGTGGGCTCTGACACAAGGAGGAATCGGAAGTAAGCAGGGACTCTGGTGTAAGGAGGGGGGGGGCATTCTGATCAGTACACTGATGTAAGGGGGGCTCTGATGGAGACCCTGATGTAAGGAGGGCTCTGATGGAGACCCTGATGTAAGGAGGGCTCTGATGGAGACCCTGATGTAAGGGGGGGGGGCTCTGATGGAGACCCTGATGTAAGGGGGGGGGGCTCTGATGGAGACCCTGATGTAAGGGGGGGGGCTCTGATGGAGACCCTGATGTAAGGGGGGGGGCTCTGATGGAGACCCTGATGTAAGGGGGGGGGCTCTGATGGAGACCCTGATGTAAGGGGGGGGGCTCTGATGGAGACCCTGATGTAAGGGGGGGGCTCTGATGGAGACCCTGATGTAAGGGGGGGGGGCTCTGATGGAGACCCTGATGTAAGGAGGGCTCTGATGGAGACCCTGATGTAAGGGGGGGGCTCTGATGGAGACCCTGATGTAAGGGGGGGGGGGCTCTGATGGAGACCCTGATGTAAGGGGGGGGCTCTGATGGAGACCCTGATGTAAGGGGGGGCTCTGATGGAGACCCTGATGTAAGGGGGGGGCTCTGATGGAGACCCTGATGTAAGGAGGGCTCTGATGGAGACCCTGATGTAAGGGGGGCTCTGATGGAGACCCTGATGTAAGGGGGGCTCTGATGGAGACCCTGATGTAAGGGGGGGGGGGCTCTGATGGAGACCCTGATGTAAGGGGGGGGGGCTCTGATGGAGACCCTGATGTAAGGAGGGCTCTGATAGGGACCCTGATGTAAGGGGGGCTCTGATAGGGACCCTGATGTAAGGAGGGCTCTGATAGGGACCCTGATGTAAGGGGGGCTCTGATAGGGACCCTGATGTAAGGGGGGCTCTGATAGGGACCCTGATGTAAGGAGGGCTCAGATAGAGACCCTGATGTAAGGAGGGCTCTGATAGGGACCCTGATGTAAGGGGAGCTCTGATAGGGACCCTGATGTAAGGAGGGCTCTGATAGGGACCCTGATGTAAGGGGGGCTCTGATAGGGACCCTGATGTAAGGAGGGCTCTGATGGAGACCCTGATGTAAGGGGGTATCTGATGGAGACCCTGATGTAAGAAGGACTGCGATGGGGACCTTTTATCCCACATCTGCCAAAATATTTTATAGATAATTACATATAATGACATTATAATTGCACATTTTCATTATGGCGTCTAATGAAAACGATTCTTTCCCCTCCTTGACATGTAATCTCGGCTCCCTCCTATCTCACTATCAGTCTACCACACGGGGCTTGTTTAACTGAAAACAACAGACCTAGCAGTCTCTAACGATGTGAAACAACAACAATGCTCCTGGTAGTCAGAGATCCAGACTTTACATAACAGCATGGGAAAAAAAACTTTTATTTTTTCCCTAAATGAACGATGTTGTTTGGTGGTGCTGACCCATGCCCTGTTGATTTATGTGACCGTTAAATTTTTAATGACAGGTCCACTTTAATGCATTATCTGCCTGTTGGCATTTGGTAATCGAATGGCTTTGTTGATAAACAAAGCCACGTCCCACAGTGGCAGGGTGTCAGAGCCACAAGCAGTGGCCCCTCCTAGCTTTAAAGGGGAACTTTCTTAACTAATTAATCCTTGCAGAACCATATGGCAAATTATTTCTACACCTATATCAAACAAGTACACAAAAAAACCTGCATGGGCGCTCAATCTGTGGCCCTCCAGCTTTTGCGGAACTACAAGTCCCATCATGCCTCAGCCTTTGGGTGTCATGCTTGTAACTGTCAGCCTTGCAATGCATCATGGGGTATGCAGTTCCACCACAGTTGGAGGACCACAGGTTGACAGGTTGAGCACCCGTGCTACTGCTTTGTTTATAAACAAAGCCATGTTATCCCCAAACCTGGCAACCTCATGGTTTGGTGATAAACAAAGCCAAGTCACACAATAGGCACGGTGCTGTACTGGCCCTCCTGACTTTTTTTTTAGTAGGTGCTCATGTGGTACACAGATTAGTCCTGTCAATGTAAGAAGGTTCTCCTAACGACAACTCAGTATGTGTATAAAAGACACCTGTCCACAGAATCTCTTTCTTCCATTCAATCCTCACCATCATGGGGAAGACCCAAGAGATGTCCAAGGACGTCGGGGACAAGACTGTAGACCTGCACAAGGCTGGAATGGGCTACAAGACCATCAGCAAGAAGCTTGGTGAGGAGGAGACAACTGTTGGAGCGATTATTCGCCAATGGAAGAAATACAAAATAACCATCAATCGCCCTCGGTCTGGAGCTCCATGCAAGATTTCTCCTCATGGGGTGAGGATGGTCATGAGAAAAGTGAGGGATCCGCCCAGAACTACACGGGAGGACCTTGTGAATGATCTCAAGGCATTTGGGGCCACAGTCACCAAACAAACCATTGGTAACACAATACACCACCAGGGATTGAAATCCTGCAGCACCCGCAAGGTCCCCCTCCTCAAGAAGGCACATGTATAGACGTGTCTGAAATTTGACAATGAACATCTAAATGATTCTGAGAAGGATTGGGGGGAAAGTTCTGTGGTCAGATGAGACCAAAATTTAACTCTTTCGCATTAACTCAACTCGCTGCGTTTGGAGGAAGAGAAATGCTGACTCTGACCCTAAGAACACCATCCCTACAGTCACACCGAGGTGGAAACATGACGCTTTGGGGCTGTTTCCCTACTAAAGGTCCAGGCCGACTTTGCTGCATTGAGGGTCCAATGGACGGGGCCATGTATTGTAAAATCTTGGAGGAGAACCTTCTTCCCTCAGCCAGAACACTGAAGATGGGTCATGGATGGGTCTTCCAGCATGACAATGACCCAAAACATACCGCCAAGGCAACAAAGGAGAGGCTCAAGAAGAAGCACATTAAGATCATGGAGTGACCTAGCCAGTTTCCAGACCTTAATCCTATAGAAAATGTATGGAAGGAGCTGAAACTTCGAGTTGCCAAGCAACAGCCAAGAAACCTTAAGGATTTAGAGAAGATCTGTAAGGAAGATTGGACCAAAATCCCTCCTGAGATGTGTGCAAACCTGATCACCAACTACAAGAAACGTCTGACCTCTGTGCTGCCAACAAGGGTTTCTCCACCAACTACTAAGTCATGTTTTGCTTGGGGAGCAAATACTTATTTTACTCACTGGACTGCAACTCCATTTATAACATTTGTATCGTGTGTGTTCTTTGGATTTTTGGTTGATATTCTGTCTCTATCATATAAAATACACCTATGATAAAAATGATAGACCCTTCATTTCTCTGTAAGTGGGCAAACATACACAATCTGCGGGGGATCAAATCATTATCCCCCCCCCCCTACTGTATATAAAGGATATGAACCTGAATAAGGCACTCTGGGTAATATTAGACGTTTGCCCCCCCTGTGTGCCTCTCCTTACCTTCGGTAATTCAAACCATTATTCCCCCCCCACTTAAGTGCACAAAAAATGTTAACCATTTGTTTACAAACAATGTCACGTTCTCTCCATGTTAGGTAATCTGATGGCTTTGTTAATAAACAAAGCCAGTCACACAGTGGCGGTGGCCTTAAAGGGGTACTTCTTTTTTCTTTACTAATTTGCAACACGGCGGAATAACATCTAAATTGCCGTGAAATGTAGACAAAGGCAAAAGCTGGTGATCACTCGGCAAAAATCACATCGCCAAATCAGCCGTAAAACACACCAAGGATCAGGGCGTTCATCACCCACCAATCGTTACCGATCTGAGACCGCAGCCACCTGCGTACATCGCCCATTGCGCGCGTCTTGCTCAGCCTTTTTTTTTTTTTACACCGACTTTTTTACGGTTACACGGTATATGAAGTAAAAAAAAATTGTCGAACCCGCGTTTGCGTCCGTGAATTAACCCTAAAAAGATCCTCCCACGTTGAGCTCCGCATGACAGTACCCAGGGACGTGGATGCCACCGCCGCCACTGTCCTTGTGTGCCGCCACATAAATCCCGGCTGAAGCTTCATTCGCCCACTGGGCAGGTCAGCCACAGTGAATTAGCTATACATGCAGCGGATTGCTTTTAACTTCCTTTATATATAGTACAGACTGCAGGCCTGAGGTTTAACCAATGCCAGCGTACGGGGGTGGAGGGGGGGCGCTCTTCTTGCGCCGCGCCATTTCCCTCTGCCTGGCCCTCCTTCTCTCAGATGGGAAGGGGTTAATTGCTGCTTTTGTCCCCTGCTTAGTCAGGGGGATACAGAACCCGAGGGGGGGGCCTTTGCTGTGCTATTCTCCCCCCCCCCCCCCCCCCCATGCACACTCTGAATGTTGCTTCCTGTGTCCTTAAGCCATTCTGTCCAAGCCATTGAGGATCAGCTGAAGTCGCTAAGTATGGATAGAGGGACGCGCTGTGATCCGGATCTCGCTGGAGGAAAGAGTAACGGAGAATATTTTTCCAAGGACAGAAAATATTTGTATGAGCGGATAGGAGAAGGAGCTGTGAGACCGCGCATGGAAGGGCCAGCGAGTTTTAATTCGACCGCGATTATCGATTACGATCATCGCCTTGCCCTTTGCAATATAATAAAATAAATAAAAGGAGAACAGGCGACTCTTCGGGTGCTGCTTAGAGTCATTCAAATCAACATTTAAAAAAAAAAAAAAAAAAATCTTTTTTAATACAAATGTTCTAAGATCATAAACACCGAAATAAAATTTCCTTTCTGCACACACAGAGTTGGTTTACAATTGGACGCCACATAAATACTTATATTAGTTAATATAGTTTCCGCCAACGTAGTACCTAATTATATCCCGCATAGCAGTCATAGATTATTACTGTGATAATGATAATGGCAAATGATTTGCCGTGTGGAGTAGAGGAACAAATCTTCAACGCGTTTCTCAGGCTATGGGGCTCGCTTCATCAGAAAGATATACAGTGTATGGATATACAGTACAATGCTTCTTCTCCCAAAGCCCCTGCAGGGCTCAGGAGTATGTGTGTCACACAGGGCGCAGGAGTGCATGCCGCACAGGGTGCAGGGTTCAGAAGTGTGTGCTGCGCAGGGTGCAGGGTTCAGGCGTGCATGTTGCACAGGGCTCAGGAATGTGTGTCGCACAGGGTACAGGGTTCAGAAATGCATTCTGCACAGGATGCAGGATTTAGGAATGTATGACACATAGGGTACATGTTTCAAGAGTGTGTCGTACAGTGTGCAGGGTTCAGGAGTGTGTGTTGTGCAGGGTGCAGAGTTCAGGAGTGTGTGTCGTACAGGGTGCAGGGTTCAGGAGTGTGCGTTGCACAGGGTGCAGAGTTCAGGAGTGTGCGTTGCACAGGGTGCAGAGTTCAGGAGTGTGTGTGCAACAGGGTGCAGGGTTCAGGAGTGTGTGTCGTACAGGGTGCAGAGTTCAGGAGTGTGTGCAACAGGGTGCAGAGTTCAGGAGTGTGTGTGCAACAGGGTGCAGAGTTCAGGAGTGTGTGTCGTACAGGGTGCAGAGTTCAGGAGCATGTGTTGAACAGGATGCAGGGTTCAGGAGTGTGTGTCGTACAGGGTGCAAATTCAGGAGTGCGTGTTGCACAGGGCTCATGAGTATGTGTCCCACAGGGCGCAGGGTTCAGAAATGCATGTTGCACAGGGTGCAGGATTGAGAAATGCGTGACACATAGGGTGTAAGGCTCAGGAGTGTGTGTCGCACAGGATGCTGGGTTCAGGAGTGTGTTTTACACAGGGTGCAGGGCTTAGGAGTGTGTTTTGCACAGGGTGCGGGGGGGTGTTACCCACAGGGTGCAGTGTTCAGCAGTGCATGCTGCACAAGGCTCAGGAGTGCGTGTCACATGGGGTGCAGGGTTCAGGAGAACATGTCGCACAGGGTGCAGGGTTCAGGAGTGTGTTTTGTGCAGGGTTCAGTAGTGTGTGTCACACGGGGTGCAGAGTTCAGGAGTGTGTGTTGTATGGGGTTCAGGGTTCAGGAGTGTGTGTCATGCATGGTACAGGGTTCAGGAGTGTGTGTTGTATGGAGAACAGGGTTCAGTAGTGTGTGTCACACATGGTACAGGGTTCAGGAGTGTGTGTTGTATGGAGTACAGGGTTCAGGAGTGTGTGTTGTATGGAGTACAGGGTTCAGGAGTGTGTGTTGTATGGAGTACAGGGTTCAGTAGTGTGTGTCACATGGGGTGCAGAGTTCAGGAGTGTGTGTTGTACGGGGTTTAGGGTTCAGGAGTGTGTGTCACACAAGGTACAGGGTTCAGGAGTGTGTGTTGTATGAAGTACAGGGTTCAGGAGCGTGTGTTGTGCAGGGTTCAGGAGTGCGTGTTGCACAGGGCTTAGGACAGTAAGTCACACAGGGCGCAGGGCTCAGATATGCATGTTGCACAAGGTGCATGATTTATAAATGCGTGATACATAGGGTGCAAGGTTCAGGAGTGGGTATCGCACAGGGTACAGGGTTCAGGAGTGGGTATTGCACAGTGTGCAGGGTTAACGAGTGCACGTCACACAGGGCTCAGAAGTTTGTTTTGCACAGGGTGCAGGGTTAGGAAGTGCAAGTCGCACAAGGTGCAGGGTTAAGGAGTGCGTGTTGCATAGGGTGCAGGGTACACAACCCCTCCCCCCATACAGAGCTCTCTCTCTCCCCCCATTTTCTCCCTTCCCCAGAGTACAGAGGGGAGCCCACTGAGCAGAGGCTGCAGGCAGGATGTACCAGTTTGGGCAGTACTGTACGTTGGTCATGGGGCTGGGCATCATTGAGCAGACGGAGCAAGTACCAACTTTCTTGTGTCCTCGCTGAAGTTCTAAGTGGCCAATAGGATGTTTAATAGCTTCATGTGCTGGACCAGTGCCGGAGGTGCTAGTACTGAGAATGTGCATGTAAGTGCTGATGTAAAGGAGCATTTGCGTTTACATGAGTACAAGTGCGTGTATATTCACTTCTATGGCCAGCTGTATGCACCATCTGCATCTCCTCGGGTGCAGGAAAAAAGGTGGGAATTTTACGCTTCAGGACATTTGTGACTGCAATGAGCCCCTTTAGCAGTGGCAGCCGGTCCATTAGGGGCACAGGGTCGCCGCCCCCCTAATCCATGCACCCCGCCCCTAATCTACATGCAGGGCGCCGGATGCATGAATTCAAATTTTTTTTTTTTTAGAAGCACATGATTAGAGCCTGAGGCTCTACTTGGCTTCAAAAAGGGTGGGCTCGGGGCGCAGAGCAGAGCAGTTGTGTGACTTTAGCAAATGAAAAAGCAAATCTTCCTGTTTCTCCTCGCTGCCAATCAGGAAGGGGGGCCTGAGACCCGATTGGCCAGGAGTAGTAAATCCTGATTGGCCTGGAGGAGAAGCGACCGCTGGGGCTCGGGAGGAGACGCAGGGGGGAAGCAGCTGAAGCCGCGACCTGGATGGGGTAAGCGTGGGGCTGGTGGGTGGCCGAGTGATGTGGCGATCAAGCGACAGGGGGAAGCGGCGATTAAACAAGCGAGTGAGCGCAGGTGGGTGGAGGGTGGGGTGGTATGTGGTTGGTTGGCTAGCTGGGGGGTGGGGTGGTATGTGGTTGGTTGGCTGGCTGGGAGGTGGGGTGGTATGTGGTTGGTTGGCTGGCTGGGGGGTGGGGTGGTATGTGATTGGTTGGCTGGCTGGGGGGTGGGGTGGTATGTGGTTGGTTGGCTGGCTGGGGGGTGGGGTGGTATGTGGTTGGTTGGCTGGCTGGGGGGTGGGGTGGTATGTGGTTGGTTGTCTGGCTGGGAGGTGGGGTGGTATGTGGTTGGTTGGCTGGCTGGGGGGTGGGGTGGTATGTGATTGGTTGGCTGGCTGGGGGGTGGGGTGGTATGTGGTTGGTTGGCTGGCTGGGGGGTGGGGTGGTATGTGGTTGGTTGGCTGGCTGGGGGGTGGGGTGGTATGTGGTTGGTTGTCTGGCTGGGAGGTGGGGTGGTATGTGGTTGGTTGGCTGGCTGGGGGGTGGGGTGGTATGTGGTTGGTTTCTTGGCTGGGGGGGGTGGCGTGGTATGTGGTTGGTTGGCTGGCTGGGAGGTGGGGTGGTATGTGGTTGGTTGGCTGGCTGGGGGGTGGGGTGGTATGTGGTTGGTTGGCTGGCTGGGGGGTGGGGTGGTATGTGGTTGGTTGGCTGGCTGGGGGGTGGGGTGGTATGTGGTTGGTTGGCTGACTGGGGGGTGGGGTGGTATGTGGTTGGTTGGCTGGCTGGGGGGTGGGGGGGCTTGGCTGTCTGGAGGTTGGCTGCCCCCCCCCCCAAGAAAATTGAGCACCAGCCACCACTGCCTTTTAACTGCCCCTGACCAGAGGTGCGGCAAGTGTGAACGAGCCCTAAGGCTTGATTCAAAAGCCTGCCCTACCTTTGAGAATTGCGAGGAAAGAAGTCCCCCTTTTTTGGGATTGCACTGCTGTGGCACCATGTGTTTTGGCATGAGCGTTTTGCTGATGGGGGGGGGGGCGGGTGCCATTAAGAATGAATGATGAATGGCACCCCTGTGTTTCTGCTAATGAGCAGCACATTTCACTGCGTGTTGGGAACGCACGTGATTTTGCGCACGTTCCTGGCATTCAAGCCTTAGTCCATTCAGTTCAATAGGCTGCCTCACGCATGGAAAGAAGTCCCTGATTAATTTCCAAAAATGTGGTTGCATTGAGCCACATGGTGCCGCAGGTTTGGCAAGTGCATTTTGCTGATGCGTGTGGGGGGGGGGTATTAAGAAATAACGGCACCACTGCGCATCTGCTAAAGAGCAGTTCGCTTCTCTGTGTGTCGGGAACGCGCCCGATTTTGTGCCCATTTCTGGCACGCAAGCCTTAGGTTCGGTTCACATCATACAGAGGTCCAATCAGGCGCCGGTGCATTACCGAACGTTTTCTACGCATTGCGCGTAGGACGGCCCTTTTATTTCAGTGGGCTGCCGTACACACAAGAAACATGGAGAAGAAGTCCCTGACTCTTTTCCATAACGGTTTGACGTGCGCAAAAAAAACTTATAGCATCTACAAACTATGGGATATATACTGGAATTTTAATTTTTTTTACTAGTAGTGGTGGCGATCAGCGACTTATAGCGGGGCTGCGATATTGTGACAGACAAATCGGACACTAACTGACACTTGACACTTTTTGGGGATCAGTGACACTAATACAGTGATCAGTGCAGTGTCGGCCCATCCATGCGTTCGGCCGCTAATCTACATGCCAGACACATGGATTCCAATGTTTTTTTTTTATTTCAAAGCACATGATTAGAGCCGGAAACCTAATTGGCTTCAATAGCGAATTACAGTAATATTCCCTATTGTCTTCCTGATTCTCCTCCCGCCCAATTAGGAAGCGGGTCCTGAGACCCGATTGGCCAGGAGAAGAAGCGACCGTATTGGGCGCGGGGAGGAAGCCGCAGAGGAGGAGGAAACGAAGGGGAAGCCGCCGAGGAGGAGAAGACGCAGAAAGGATCCAAAGCTGCCCGTGACCTAGATTGGGTAGGTGCGGGGCTGGTGGGTGGACAGACGAGTGAGCAACAGGGGGGGCTTGAGGACTGACCGAGGGGGGGTGGCGGTTGGTTTGTTTTCCGCCCCCCAAATGGAGCACCAGCCGCCACTGGATCAGTGCTAATAATATAAACTGTCACTGTACTAATGACACTGGCTGGGAAGGGGTTAACATCAGGGGCGATCAAAATGCATAAACGTGTACCTAACCAGTGTTTGTGCACTGTGTAGTGGGTGCTTTTACTAAGGAAAGGTATTGATCCATATCCTTGCTTTGCAGAAACTTAGGATCCATGTCTTCCCTATTGACAGAACGGTGATCTGCCTCGTTTACATATCGCCATTCTGGCTTTCTGCCTAATGATTGACGGTGCAGGCGGACATCAAGTCCGTGGTACCCGCAGATCATCTCCCGCTGTGTATAATCACGAGTGGGTCGCCAGCGGCGCACATGACCCAGAAGTGCAGGATCACTTGCTAGGTAAATGACCCTGCGAAGGAGAGCCGCCTTGCTGTCGTATAAGTTATACGGTCGGCAAGCGGTTACAGTAATACAGTTTCAATTTCCGAATACATAATTATGTCCCTGACTTTTTTCCTGTGGCAGCCGGTGGTCATTTTTTGGGGGGGGGCAAACAGTTCCACCCCCCCCTCGGTCAGTTGTGTCGTCAGACAGATGGGTCTGGTGCACTTACCCCATCTATGGTGGGCAGCGCTTCTCCCGGGCTTCACTGGCGGCTTCCCTTGCTTGGATGTGGAGGTGGCGATGGCTTTCCCTTCCCCTGCTCTCCACGGGCACCGTGGCGGCTTCCGTTTCCTCCTCAGCAGGCAATTTGGACTGTTTTCGGCCAATCAGAAAACGGGTCTCAGATCTACTTCTGATTGGCCGGATTGAGGATCAGTGTTTCAAAAGCGAATTTTCATTTGCATTTGTAACACCTGGGTGGGCTCATGGCGCAATGCTCTGCACCACGAGCCCACCCTATTTTGAAACCTATAAGAGCCTCTGGCTCTAATCAGGTGCTTTAAGAATAAAACCCCAGCCCCTGTAATTTATGCGCCCGGCGTCCTAAAAGGGGCTCAACGCATAAATAGGGGTGACGATGTCCTCTCAAAATCAAAATCATGATACAAAGTGATACTAAGTGATACAAAGTGATATAAAATGATACAAAGTAATACAAAACAATACAAAATGATAAAAGGGATACAATATGATACAAAATTATACAATTGATACAAAACGATACAAAGTGATACAACGTGATACAAAATGATACAACGTGATACAAAATGATACAGAGTGATACAACGTGATACAAAGTGATACAACGTGATACAAAATGATACAAAATGATACAAAGTGATACAACGTGATACAAAATGATACAAAGTGATACAACGTGATACAAAGTGATACAAAATGATACGAAGTGATACAACGTGATACAAAATGATACAAAGTGATACAACGTGATACAAAATGATACAACGTGATACAAAATGATACAACGTGCTACAAAATGATACAAAGTGATACAATGTGATACAAAATTATACAAAGTGATATAACATTATATAAAGTGATACAATATGATACAAAGTGATACAAAATGATACAAAGTGATACACCGTGATACAAAATTATACAAAGCGATATAAAATTATAGAAAGTGATACAAAATATTACAAAATTATACAAAATTATAAAAGCGATATAAAATGCTACAAAGTGATATAAAATGATACAAAAATAATACAAAGTGATATAAAATGATACAACATGATAAAATGTTACAAATCCTCATTCCCCCAATAAATGCTTTGTTCCTCGTACTCTAGTCAGCAGGTTTGTTTACAACGTTCTCGTCTTTAGGGACTGCGAGGACACTACGCCGATCTCATCATTCCTCTCCCATCCCCGGAGATTCGCAGTGTTTGAAATGACATGAAACGCGTCTCATTTTCCTCCTCCTCGGCGCTGACAACTCCAAACACATTTCACAGATTTAATGGGCGAAAGCTTTCCGTCAGGACGCGGGCCGGCATGATGAGACATGAACCCGGTGGCGCAGTGCGCAGTCAGCACCTTCTCGCTCCCACGTGGATCCGAGCCGGAGGCTTCATTAAGGTGGAGGGAAGTCCCTTCCCATTATCACCCCATCAGCTGTTAATTGTCAGCCGTTCTATAAACAGACGGATGTGAATAATTCTCATACTCTACAGAGGCAATTATTCACCCGCCGGCCATTAATAATCCCGAACGTCAGGATCCTCGTCCCGCCCAATCCCGGCTCTCATCAGATCTTGGCCTCAAAGATCGCCGGGATATCAAAAGTATATGAAAGGGAAAAAACATCCCCTTCATTGGTTCCCCTCCCCCCTCCCACTGCAAGGGTCCAATGCTCATTAGGTCTGAAGTATGAGGGCCACATCGTATAGTTTACAAATATTCCGGGGCCCAAAATAATCCATTTATAAATGAATGAACAACAGAGAGAACTTCAATCAAAGCAAAGAAACTCCAAATCAACTTGTGCCCATCAGAGTCCCCCCTTACATCAAAGTCTTCATTAGAGTCTCCTTCAAATTCCCCCTTAGTCCTTACATCATGGTCCCCATGGGAGTCCCCCCTTACATCAGAGTCTCCCTTATATCAGAGTCTCCACCAAAGTCCACTCTTACATCAGACTCCCCATCAGGGTCCCCCTTTACATCAAAGTCCCCCTTTACATCAGAGTCTCCCTTATATCAGAGTTTGCATCAAAATCCACCCTTACATTAGAGTCCCCCCCCCCCCCCCTTAGTGCACATGAGACTGTCCCCTTACATCAGAATCCCCCTTAATTAAAAATCCCTCCTTACATCAGGCTCTCCACCAGAGTCCTCATTACATAAAAGTCTCCATAAGAGCTTCCCAGTCCACACCAGAGTCCCCTTTACATCAGAGTCCTTCTTGACATCAGAGTTCCCCCTACGTCAGGATCCCACTTGCATCAGAGTCCCCATACATCACAATCTCCCCTAATATTAGATTCCCTTTTATATCACAGCCCCCCTTACATCAAAGTTTCCCTTATATCAGAGTCTCCATAAAAGCCCACCCTTACATCAGAGCCCCCCCCCCTCCTCAGTCCACATAAGACTATCCCCTTACATCAGGATCCCCATGAGAAACCCCCCTTATATCAGACTCCCCCTTACATCAGAGTCTCCCTTATATCAGAGTCTCCATCAAAGTCCACCCTTACATTAGAGCCCCCCTCCTTAGTCCACACGAGACTATCCCTTACATCAGAGTTCCCCCTTACATCAGAAGTCCCCCTGCCATCAGGCTCCCTATCAGAGTCCTCATTACATGAATGTCTCCATAAGAGCTTCCCAGTCCACTCCAGAGTCCCCTTTACATCTGAGTCCTTCTCTACATCAGAGTCCTCATCAGAGGAGTTCCCCCTACATCAGGATCCCACTTACATCAGAGTCCCTTTACATCAGAATCTCCTTTATATCACAGTCTCCTTTACATAAGAGTCCCCTTCAAACTACCCCTTTGCATCGGGGATCCCACCAGAGTCCCCCTTACATCAGAGTCCTCCTTATATCAATGTCCTCCCTTAACATCAGAGTTCCCCCTTAGATCAGAGTCCTCCGTATATCACAGTCCCCATCGGACTACCCCCTTACATCAGAGTTCTCATCAGAGTTCCCCCTTACATCAGAGTTCCCATCAGAGTCCCCCTTAAATCACAGTCCTCCATACATCAGAGTCCCCCATACATCATTGCCCCCATCAGAGTGCACTCTTAGATCAGAGTTCCCCCTTACATCATAAAAGCCTTAACAGGTCATCAGTTAGGAGTCATCCATGAATACTGTCCCTAGAATTATCACCCTCACCCGGGTGTGCTCAGCAATATGTAACGCACTCAATGTTTTTGTATGTAGGCACCTTATTCTAGCTGCCAGCCTGGATCTATTTTGCATAGAATGGGGGAGGGGTAAAAACCGCTGTGTCTCCCTTCACTTCCTGTCCTGTAGACCCAACAGGAAGTGAGAGGATATCCTTCCAATGCGAGGACAACCCCCTCTCAGACAATTGTCACAGAAGTAAGAGGGGGGCTCTATAAGGGTAGGAATATGCAATTAGCGGACCTCCAGCTGTTGCAAAACTACAAGTCCCATCATGCCTCTGCCTATGGGTGTCATGCTTGGGGCTGTCAGAGTCTTGCTATGCCTTATGGGACTTGTAATTCTGCAACAGCTGGAGGTCCGCTAATTGCATATCCTTGCCCTAAGGGGATTAGCAGGATTTCTCCTCTATTCTGGTAAATCAGAATGTTGGATTTGCCCTCATTTTCCTTCCTGGTGACATTTCTATGGTGGTATTTCTTTCCTGTGATTGTGAGCTCCATCTGGTGGCCATAATGTGGTATTTTCCCGAACGGCTCTATTTTTTTTTATGAATGAATAACATTCGAGTTGTTGAGGAAATTAAAGGAGAATATTAAATTGTGTTCCACAGATTGAACAAACATACCAACAGTTCCGCTGGACAAATAGCTATGCAGCTTTTTTTTTGTTTGTTTCATAAATCCGTGAATGTCTGCAAATATGCAAAAAATGTGTCTTTTTTTTGCTATTTTTCTCGTTCTTACGTGTGTTCTGCTCAAGCGTCGTCCGTCCAGGGGCAATTACTGACCAAGGTGGCTGTGTGCCCCCGCTTCTACCCCCCTCCCCCCCCCCCCCCCCAGTACCCGGAGGAAGATGGAACATAAAGCAGAGCTGAAAACAAAGAAGAAATATAATTTCTCTTCCTCTCCGATATTAAGCTTGGGCGGCGAGGATCCCTCTGTGATTCATTCTTTTCTCCAACTTCAAATCTGATTTTATATTAATATTATTCTATATATAGTAGAGAAAATCATACACTGCAAGTCCGCACAGATACGTCTCATAGGATACATAGGACCATCTATGGGGGGGGGGGGGGGGGGGAGTCCTGTAGAAGATTTAGGGATGAGAATTATAATACAGAGAAATAAAAGAAAGATTTTAATCTTAATAAAGTTTTAAAAAGATGCAAACTTTCCTATAAGTTTCACTCCCGGGGATGCAGGATACAGTGGGCAGGGCCGTCTTTAATATTGATTGGACCCTGGGCAAACATTTTCTTGCCCCCCCATGCAATTTCACTCTCCACCTGCTCTGAGACATACAATAAATAGCAGCTAGACTTAAAATTAGTTTACTGTATCAGATCAGGCAGCGAATGCGATTGGTTGCCAGTGGTTACAGCATATCATTGCTGCTTACTGACTGGTTGCTAGAGGTTACAGCACACATTACGGCTCACTGATTAGCTGCTAGAGGTTACAGCACACATTACGGCTCACTGATTAGTTGCTAGAGGTTAGAGCACACATTACAGCTCACTGATTAGTTGCTAGAAGTTACAGAAAATGATTTCTGCTTGTTAATTGGTTGCTGGAGATTACTGTACAGTAATACTGCTCACCGATTGGTTGCTAGAGGTTACAGCACATCATCTCCTCACTACAGGGGGAGCATGATATACATATGAATGCCGCCTTTATTTACATATCAATGCCACCGGCCGCAGCTTTTTACTTATGAATGCTGGTTATTTACATGTAAACACAGGGTCTGCAGGTGAGTCATCTGTACACAACAATAGGGCAAAGCTGGGCAGCATTAGTACCAGCACTTCACACTGAGATATTGGGACACAGCACAGGACTAAAACATCAAAAGACAAGGGAATTTAAACTGGGATAGCTGGCAAGTATGAGGCAGCTGCTTTGGGCCCCACAACAATGACAGGGCCCAGGGCAGCTGCCCCTTTTGCCCTGCCTTAAAGATGGCACCGACAGCAGGGTGCCCAGGATATCTGGCACCCCGGGGGGAAGATAATTTTTGGAAAATCTCTCCTAGCCACCAAAATGTTTGAGGTAACAAAAGTGGCACCAAAATGAGGGTGTGGCCAAATTGCGCTAACAGTGGGTGGGGCTTAAAAGGGCATGGTTATATAAAACCTGAGCCTACTCCCCTATACATAGCACATATGTAACCCCCCCTAACCCATATTCTCCACGATACAGATCCCCCCTAACATACCCAAATCCTCCTTTCCAGCCATCCTGACTTGTATCTCCCTACACAGCACACCCGTACAGACCCCTCAATACACACTCCCCTCCCAGTACAGATCCCTCAATACAAACTCCCCTCCCAGTACAGTCCCCTCAATACACACTCCCCTCCCAGTACAGACCCCTCAATATAAACTCCCCTCCCAGTATAGACCCCTCAATACACACTCCGCTCCCAGTACCGACCCCTCAATACACACTCACCTCCCAGTACAGACCCCTCAAAAAACACTCCCCTCCCAGTAGAGACCCCTCAATACACACTCTCCTCCCAGTACAGACCCCTCAATAAACACTCCCCTCCCAGTACAGACCCCTCAATAAACACTCCCCTCCCAGTACAGACCCCTCAATACACACTCCCCTCCCAGTACAGACCCCTCAACACACACTCCCCTCCCAGTACAGACCCCTCAATACACTCTCCCCTCCCAGTACAGACCCCTCAACACACACTCCTCTCCCAGTACTGACCCCTCAATACACACTCCCCTTCCAGTACCAACCCCTCAATAAACCCTCCCCTCCCAGTACAAACCCCTCAATACACACTCCCCACCCAGTACAGACCCCTCAACACACACTCCCCACCCAGTACAGACCCCTCAATACACACTCCCCTCCCAGTACAGACCCCTCAATACACACTCCCCTCCCAGTACAGACCCATTAATACACACTTCTCTCCCAGTACAGACACCTCTCCCCAATACAGACCCATCACTACAGATACCCCCCCCCCCAGCACAGACCACGCCATACAGACATCCTGTTCTTAGTAAAGACCCCTAAATACAGACATCCCCACCCAGTACAGCCCTTTCAGTACAGACACCCCCTCCCCCCCAAGTACAGACCCTCCCAGGACAGTCAACTCCAGTAAAGACCCTTCAGGATAGTCAACCTCCAGTACAGAACTCCCTCCCCAGTAGAGACCACTTTGTACAATCACTCCCCCAGTACAGACCACTCAGGACAGTCATCCCCCTAGTACAGAACTCCCTCCCCAGTATAGATCCCTCCGCACAGATACCCGGCCCCCAGCAAGGCCCTCGAAGTACAGACACCCAATTCTTAGTAGAGACCCCTAAAAACAGATGTCAACCCCCCCAGTACAAACCCCTCAGGACAGTCACCCTCCAGTACAGACCCCATAACCCAAGTACAGACCTCTTGGGGTAGTCACTCCCCAGTACAGACCCTTCAGAACTGTCATCCCCCAGTAAAGAACTCCCTCACCAGTAAAGACTACCATGTACAGTCCCCCCCCCCAGCACAGACCCGCAGTACAGGCACCCAATTCTTAGAACAGTCACCCCCCCAGTACAGACACCCAATTCTTAGAACAGTCACCCCCAAGTACAGACCCCCCAAATACAGACCTCCGATGGCATTCACCCCCCAGTATAGACCCAGTGCCAGATTACCACATAATTGATGAAAAATGTTGACTTTAAGCACTAAAAACATGCATTTCCTGTTTCAGCTCTGGACCGGAAGTGACGTCGCCCGGCCCCACCTGTGCATTGATTGGCTCCCATGACCAGCTGCACCAACTTCTGCCCTCCACTTTTAGTAAATCAACCCAACTGTGTTCCCTGGCTCCAGCAGCCCCGCCCATTCCCTGGGCCCAGAGGACCCCCCCCCCCCCCAACACTGGAACATGAGAGGGAGGTTGCACAGTTCAGAATGCTATGACAAGAACTTTTAGCATTAATTATCTCCTCCACAGAATCAGACTTCATTGGATTTAATTCAACTGAAAGGTGAACGCTCTGACTTTAGCGCAGCTTCAGACTTTCCTGGACGGGATTAGTGACTCACCGAGTGATTGATCGCTGGAGCTTTCAGCACCTGAGAACGGAATTGATTCCAGCAGACGAGGATTGGAAACAAATAAAGATTTTTTAGCTGAGAAATCTTGAGTTGAAAAATTCATGCAAACCTGGCTGCCCATAGCAACCAGTCCGTTCGGATTACACTGTCTCAGAAAAAAAAAGAAAAAAAAAAAGAAAAAAGAAATAAAGAAGAAAACAAATGCGGTCTCAGCAGTTGCTATGGACACTTTTTCTCCACGCGCCCGGCGTTAAATGTCAATTAAATTTTTCTTGCGCAGGTTGGACGGGAGGCAGGCAGCTCACGGGTTGCTATAGCCACAGTCACCAGTTTTACTTTGCTGCAACTTTTACAGATTAGAAAAGAATTTTCAAAGGATGCAACCTGTCCCTTAATTAAGAGCTAGAGATGCGCCGGTGACACCAGACCCGGCGGTAAGGCGGTGACATTGAACCTTCATAAATCGCCAGGGAAACACACAATTCTGAAAGTGAATTCCCGTTTAACCACTTCAGCCCCAGACCATTTGGCTGGCCGAAGACCGGAGCACTTTTTGCGATTCGACACTGCGTCGCTTTAACTGACAATTGCGCGGTCGTGCGACGTGGCTCCCAAACAAAATTGACGCCTTTTTTTTCCCCACAAATAGAGCTTTCTTTTGGCGGTATTTGATCAGCTCTGCGGTTTTTATTTTTTGCGCTGTAAACAAGAAAAGAGTGACAATTTCGGAAAAAAAACGTATTATTTTTTACTTTTTGCTATAATAAATATCCCCAAAAAATATATATATAAAAAAAAAACTTTTTTTTCCCTCAGTTTAGGCCAATCATATTCTTCTACATATTTTTGGTAAAAAAAAAAAATCGCAATAAGCGTTTATTGATTGGTTTGCGCAAAAGTTATAGTGTCTACAAAATAGGGGATAGATTTATGGCATTTTTATTAATATTTTTTTTTTATTAGTAATGGCGGCGATCTGCGATTTTTATTGCGACATTATGGTGGACAGATCGGACACTTTTGATGCTATTTTGGGATTAAAAATGCATTGATTACGGTGTAAATGTGACTGGCAGTGAAGGGGTTAACCACTAGTGGGCGCTGTAGGGGTTAAGTGTGTCCTAGGGAGTGATTCTAACTGTGGGGGGGAGGGGCTACGTGTGACATGTCACTAATCACCGCTCCCGATTACAGGGAGCTGTGATCAGAGTCCTGTCACTAGGCAGAACGGGGAGATGCTTGTTTACATCAGCATTTCCCCGTTCTTCCTCTCCGTGAGACGATCGCGGGTATCCCCGCGCACATAGAGTCCGCGGGACCCGCGATCACGCTCACGGAGCTCACTGTACATTGTAACTTTGTAAAAGGAGGAGGAGGCATTTCCTCATTTCTTCCTGTAATCAGTATGCTGCAGGCAGGATGAAGCATTTCGTTAGTCTCCCTCCCCCAGTGAATTTGTCTAGGCTAAGATGATGTCATCAATCTGTTGCAGGCAGAAGGAAGCATTTCTTCAGTCTCCCCTCCCCAAAGGACTTTGCCTCAGCTGAGATGAAGTCATCGGTCTGCTGCAGGCAGGAGTCAGGAACCATTAGAGTGAAAGGACGGATAACGTGGTCAGCGTGTTGGCATGGTGGCCTGGATAACGCGGTCAGCGTGTTGGCATGGCGGCCCGGATAACGCGGTCAGCGTGTTGGTATGGCGGCCCGGATAACGCGGTCAGCGTGTTGGCATGGCGGCCCAGATAACGCGGTCAGCGTGTTGGCATGGCGGCCCGGATAACGCGGTCAGCGTGTTGGCATGGCGGCCCAGATAACGCGGTCAGCGTGTTGGCATGGTGGCCCGGATAACGCCGTCAGCGTGTTGGCATGGCGGCCCGGATAAAGCGGTCAGCGTGTTGGCATGGCGGCCCGGATAATGCAGTCAGCGTGTTGGCATGGCGGCCCGGAGAACGCGGTCAGCGTGTTGGCATGGCGGCCCGGATAACGCAGTCAGCGTGTTGGCATGGCGGCCCGGATAACGCGGTCAGCATCTTGGCATGGCGGCCCGGATAACGCGGTCAGCGTCTTGGCATGGCGGCCCGGATAACGCGGTCAGCGCGTTGGCATGGCGGCCCGGATAACACGTCAGCGTGTTGGCATGACGGCCCGGATAAAGCGGTCAGCATGTTGGCATGGCGGCCCGGATAATGCAGTCAGCGTGTTGCCATGGCGGCCCGGATAACGCGGTCAGCGTGTTGGCATGGCGGCCCGGATAACGCGGTCAGCGTGTTGGCATGGCGACCCGGATAACGCGGTCAGTGTGTTGGCATGGCGGCCCGATAACGCAGTCGAGCGTGTTGGCTTGGCGGCCCGGATAACGCTGTCAGCGTGTTGGCATGGCGGCCCGGATAACGCTGTCAGCGTGTTGGCATGGCGGCCCAGAGAACGCGGTCAGCGTGTTGGCATGGCGGCCCGGATAACGCGGTCAGCGTGTTGGCATGGCGGCCCAGATAACGCAGTCAGCGTGTTGGCATGGCGGCCCGGATAACGCGGTCAGCGTGTTGGCATGGCGGCCCGGATAACGCGGTCAGCGTGTTGGCATGGCGACCCGGATAACGCGGTCAGTGTGTTGGCATGGCGGCCCGATAACGCAGTCGAGCGTGTTGGCTTGGCGGCCCGGATAACGCTGTCAGCGTGTTGGCATGGCGGCCCGGATAACGCTGTCAGCGTGTTGGCATGGCGGCCCAGAGAACGCGGTCAGCGTGTTGGCATGGCGGCCCGGATAACGCGGTCAGCGTGTTGGCATGGCGGCCCAGATAACGCAGTCAGCGTGTTGGCATGGCGGCCGGGATAACGCAGTCAGCGTGTTGGCATGGCGGCCCGGATAACGCGGTCAGCGTGTTGGTGTAACATTTCAGGGTCTGACAGATTGAGAAGCGATTGTCACTTAAGGATGTCCTTGTCGGGGAGATGGGGTGGGCGGCTGCACTGTGGGGTAGGTGTCACATTCAGGTAGCAGCGGCATCAATCATCTGTGCCGGGCCTGATGAGAGAGACAACGGCTCCCTCTGGGGGGTTCACAGACACGCATGGCATCAGATAGAAGGTGTAATTACCCCCCGACAGAGGAGCGCCGAGGCCCAAATCGGAGATTTAGGAAAATATCAATTATAGAGCAGAAATGACCCTTACAGGTCGAAATCTTGGATTTTATGTCATTTACAGACATTTCTTTCTTTTTTTAGGTGTCACTTGGCAGTAATCAGGATGTAGATCTGTCAAGGAGCAGATAATATCCCAACTGACAGCTTTCTAAAGGAGCGCAAGTCATCCTCGTCCGTCCTTAAAGTGGACCTGTCAGTAATATTCCAATACAGTGTATATATATATATATATATATATATATATATATATATATATATATATATATATATATATATATATATATCTATAAATGACCACCATGTCACAATCTACAGCAACAGGATCCGTTCTCAGTGAAGTTCCACCTTCTAATCATTAGAAAGCCCCAGACAGTGACGTTGCCTAGGCTGAGATGATGTCATCAGTTTGCTGCAGGCAGGAGGAGGCATTTCCTCAGTCTCCCCTCCCCCAGTGATCAGACTGTACATTGTACCTTTGTAGAAGGAGGAGGAGTCATTTCCTCAGTCCCCCCTCACTCAGTGATCAGACTGTAATTGTAACTTTGTAGGAGGAGGAGGAGTCATTTCCTCAGTCTCCCCTCCCTCAGAGATCAGACTGTATATTGTAACTTTGTAGGAGGAGGAGGAGTCATTTCCTCAGTCTCCCCTCCCTCAGTGATCAGACTGTACATTGTAACTTTGTAGAAGGAGGAGGAAGCATTTCCTCAGTCTCCCCTCCCCAGTGATCAGACTGTACATTGTAACTTTGTAGAAGGAGGAGGAGGCATTTCCTCAGTCCCCCCTCACTCAGTGATCAGACTGTACATTGTAACTTTGTAGAAGGAGGAGGAAGAATTTCCTCAGTCTCCCCTCCCCCAGAGATGAGACTGTACATTGTAACTTTGTAGTAGGAGGAGGAGGCATTTCCTCCATCGCCCCCTTCAGTATTTGTAGTAGTTCCTGACTTTAAATTATTTTGATGGGGGGCTGGAGCTCCACTTTAGGATAACAAAGTAATTATATCTATATCTATATCTATATCTATATCTATCTATCTATCTATCTATCTATCTATCTATCTATCTATCTATCTATCTATCTATCTATCTATCTATCTATCTAGATATATCTATATATATATATCTATCTATATATCTATATATATATATATATATATATATACATTTTAAAATAATATTTTTTATGCAATCCATAGAAAAAAAATAATAAAACCTTAGAAATAAAAACACACTTTTTTTCTATTTTCATGAGTGTTAGTTTTTAAAAAAAAGAAGCGTTACCATTGATAAAAGTATACATTTTATTCTATATTTCCTTTTTAAAATGATACTAAAATTATGATTTTGGTATAAAGCATTAGAAAGCTATTTACAAACGAAATAACGTTTTTATTTATTTTTTATTTTTCCCAATTTTGCACTTTTTAGGGCTAACAAACAAAATTAAAAATGAAAACAAAACAGTTATTAAATATTAATGGTTAGAAAATAATAAGAGATCTCCCGAGCCACCCAAAAAGAAAAACGATAATATAGTGAGTGGTGCGGCCGTGAGGAATGCCGAGGCATTAGTACGAATACTCAAATCACATTACAGCGCCAAACATCAATAAATAAGTGAATAAAACATGCGAACCTGTGCAAACAATGCATGCAAAAAATATTCATAAAATCATATAAATAATTCACAACTCAGCATGCCTTCAATTATGGGAGCCACACACTAACACCAATGCCATTACTGCACAAACATATTGCAATATAATTCAAGTGCCCAATCAACATGCTCTGTGCTGAGTATCAAACAAATCCAAACTAAAACAATGGCGCAGTCCTTTCCAATGCAAATCTGTGAAGCTCGTGCGCTCCCTGGGGGGCCCTAGAGGCGCAGGATAGAGCGGGGCCCTCACCATGCTGATCAATATGCCTGTTACATGCCTGCATCATCCATGATCTTACAGTGAGGGGAAAATAATTATTTGATCCTCTGCAGGTTTTGTAAGTTTGCCCGCTTACAAAGAAATGAAGGGTTTATAATTTTTATCATAAGTGTATTTTATATGATAGAGACAAAATATCAACCAAAAATCCAGAAAAAACATACATGATACAAATGTTATAAATGGAGTTGCAGTTCAGTGAGTAAAATTAGTATTTGATCCCCAAGCAAAACATGAGCCCAGAGATAGAGAGATACAAAGTAACATTGTTTCTAAACACAGATCATTGACTTAGTAGTTGGTGGAGAAACCCTTGTTGGTAAGCACAGAGGTCAGACGTTTCTTGTAGTTGGTGATCAGGTTTCCACACATCTCAGGAGGAATTTTGGTCCACTCTTCTTTACAGATCTTCTCTAAATCCTTAAAGGTTTCTTGGCTGTCTTCTTGACAACTCGAAGTTTCAGCTCCCTCCATAAAATGTTCTTTAGGTTTAAGGTCTGGAGCCACTCCATGACCTTGATGTGCTTCTTCTTGAGCCACTACTTTGTTGCCTTGGCAATATGTTTTGGGTCATTGTCATGCTGAAAGACCCATCAATGACCCATCTTCAGGATTAAGGTCTGGAGCCACTCCATGACCTTAATGTGCTTCTTCTTGAGCCACTCCTTTGTGGCCTTGGCAGTATGTTTTGGGTCATTGTCATGCTGGAAGACCCATCCATGACCCATCTTCAGTATTCTGGTTGAGGGAAGAAGGTTCTCATCCAAGATTTTACAATACATGGCCCCGTCCATTGGCCCCTCAATAAAGCAAAGTTGGCCTGTACCTTTAGCAGAGAAACATCCCCAAAGCGTCATGTTTCCACCTCCGTGCTTTATTGTAGGGATGGTGTTCTTAGGGTCATAGTCAGCATTTTTCTTCCTCCAAACACGGCGTGTTGAGTTAATGCCAAAGAGCTACCTTTTGGTCTCATCTGACCACAGCACTTTCTTCTAATCCTTCTCAGAATCATTTAGATGTTCATTGGCATGACTGTACATGTGCCTTCTCGAGGAGTGGGACTCGCTGTGTCTGGAGGAAGAGAAATGCTGACTATGACCCTAAGAACACCATCCCTACAGTCACACGGAGGGGGAACATGATGCTTTGGGGTTGTTTCTCCTCTAAGGGTACAAACCGACTTTGCTACATTGAGGGGCCAATGGACGGGGCCATGTATTGTAAAATCTTGGATGAGAAACCTTCTTCCCTCAGCCAGAACACTGAAGATGGGTCGTGGATGGGTCTTCCAGCATGACAATGACCCAAAACATACCGCCAAGGCAACAAAGGAGCGCATTAAGGTCATGGAGTGGCCTAGTCAGTCTCCAGAGACCGTAGTCTCCCTGTGTGGCTCGGGGTTAAATTTCAGCACCATTAGTGGTAACCCCGAGCCACACATGGGCTCTGTCCTCCTCCCGAAGCTGAAGCCTCTCTGTGCCAGGCTCCGTTCCTGCGAGCGACGTGACGTATGGGGGCGGAGCCTGGCGGCAAATTCAAAAATGTCAGAATCATAACACTTCACTTCACGTCCCTTTTGTTCCCAGTGCTTTGTCCAATGCCCTGCATGCAATTTTATATTATATATACTTTCTGCCTGGAAACTGGAGATTGTCCATAGCAACCAAAAAGTGTCCCTTTACGTCAAAAGTGGCTTTAGACCAGCTAGAAAACAGCGATAGTAAACTAGAACACAGAATTGAGCAATAGTGAATCATGGGGAAATTTATTTTAATATTATTATATTATTATTTTTGTAATTATTTATATTTATTTATTATATTATAATTTATGATTTTGTGTTTCAAACTTCATCATACCCGGGATATCTACTAACTCTTGGTGGGCAGATATAAGTGAGTTATTAATAAGAATTACAGACCTACAATATAAAATGCCAAATTTCCATGCAAAATAATTGTACCGCTATCAGCACCTAAAATCCGACATAATCATACCGCCAGGGAGGTTAATCCTAAAAAAAAAATGATGGAAGGAGCTGAAACTTCGAGTTGCCAAGCGATAACCAATGAAACCTTAAGGATTTAGAGAAGATCTGTAAAGAAGAGTGGACCAAAATCCCTCCTGAGATCTGTGCAAACCTGGTCACCACCTACAAGAAACCTCTGACCTCTGTGATCGCCAACAAGGATTTCTCCACCAACTACTAAGTCATGTTTTACTTGGGGGATCAAATACTTATTTTACTCACTGAACTGCAACTCCATTTATGACATTTGTATTGTGTGTTTTTTTCTGGATTTTTGGTTGATATTCTGTCTCTATCATTTAACATACACCTATGATAAAAATAATAGACCTTTCATTTCTTTGTAAGTGGGCAAACTTACAAAATCAGGGGAGGAAATCATTATTTTCCCCCACTGTATAAGTGTTTTTACCCATTTTTATAAATAAATACTGTAAAATTACTGCCCTTAGAAGCGCTTTCTGTTTCCCTCTATCCACGATAGAGTTGCTTCTTCTCCTGAAAGTGCTGCAAGTGCTTATCCAGTCTTCACCTAATTTACCCCTGATGATGATGCTGATGATGATGACATTGATGTGAAGGTTTATGGTACAGCTGAATTGAGGATTTTTTTCCTGACAGAAGCGCCCTACTTTTTCCTCTTTTTCTACTCCCTGGTTGCCCCCTGCTTCTGTCCGCACCCACCAGATATGAGTGACCCCTTGTGCTAACAAGTCAGTGAATCAGGCTTAATGAGTCTCCTCAGAAAGGAACTCCTAAGGCTTAGTGCATCCGTCCATCAAATGTCAACCTGGGAAACCAGTTGCTCACCACATCGCAAATGGATAGCAAACAGATAGAAAGAACAGGAAAGGAGGTCCTCCATAGTGTAAAACCATTTAAAAAAAAAAAAATTAAAATAGAAGTTAAAACAACGCATGTCAAATTAGGCATTAGTCTCATACCATGGAACCCCCGAAAGCAATGCTATTCTGGTTCTCTGTGTACGCTTCAAAGAGCGGAAATTATGTATCCGGAAGTCCTACCCAATGCGTTTCATCATCAAATAAGGACGTCTTCAGGAGGCATCCAGAAATGCAGGGAAAATGCACCGAGGTAGAGTGAAAGGGGCCTAAAGCTGTAGAAGCTGCTTCTGTAAAAGAAGAATAATCTGACACAGTGTTTATAATCAATGTTCAGACAGGAGATAAAGAGATGCAAAGTAACGCAAATAAACATTGCACAGCCCAGAGATAGAGAGATACAAAGTAACATTGCTTCTAAACATTAATCAGAGAGAGATAGAGAGATACATTGTTTCTAAACATTGATCAGAGAGAGATACAAAGTAACATTTTTCTAAATGGTTAGAAGCCTTCTTTAATTTAATATCTAATATTTATCTATTAACATTACTAACATATGTATGAATGGGTTTAGATCTTTATTATTATTATAACTGATATATATATCAAAGTAACAAATAGTTTTTACAGTCTCTGTGAATATATATAGATAAGGTTTCTTTAGCATAAGCTTAGCTTTGAAGAGCTAACATGTGGTAGTAATTAGCATATACTCCCCCCCCCACTCAAAAATGGGATACATTTTTACATTCCTTAGCCCTGGTTTACGTTGGTGCGATTTGGCATGCGATTCGACATGTCAAATCTCATGCCGAATGGGCGGCAATTGCCAGCAATGGCACCATCCTAATTGGTGCGACGCCGCATTTGTGGCACCACACGGATTTTCAAAAAGTCGTTTCTGTACTACTTTTGGCGATTTCAGTACGCAATTTCCATTTACATCTGTGCAAAAACCCACACATATGTCTCTGAAATCATCCCCGAAATCAGGACTGACATGCAGGAATGAAATCGTTCAGCTGAACTCACACCATTTCATTCCTGCACTCAGTGTGAACCTAGGCTTAAGATGAAAAAGTTTGAGTACTTTTGATTTAAGAATATAAGTTCTTTCTAATGTAATATTTCTTGATTAGGATATTAATAAGAACAAGGGCCTTTCATTGAATATAATATAGACATATATTGTATATGTATTATTTGATTTAGATGGTAAATAACTAGAATTGATTGATTTGAAATGATTTTGTTAGTTGAAAGTTACCCCTCCTCCATGAGCAGAGACATTCCTCAGGACATGAAAGGAGGAGAGGAGGGGGTTGAATTGAAGCCGGCGTGTATTGAAGTTTGAAATTCATTGGTCACTCGAGTTTGTAGGACTACAAGACAAATCCAGACATTTTTAGGAAGGAGGGGGTTGAATTGTTTAGTAAGGCTCGGTTTCCACTGTTGCGACCCCAAAGTCGCGTGATTTACAGTGCGACTTTGCAATGCGATTTTTGATGCGATGTCACGCGACTGGTGAGAACCATGGAAGAACAAGTTGCACCGAAGTAAGAACAAAGTATTACAAAAACCTTTTTTGGATTTGCTGCGACTTGAGTCGCACCAATTAGAACGGGGACTCAAATACATGCATTTTGACTTGTCATGCGACTTCACATGTGTCAAGTCGCACAACGACTCGCAGTAGTGGAAACAGAGCCTAAAAGCAAGGAACAAAAGCACTTTTAAGCAGACTGCTAGACACATGCGGAAGTTGTTTTTGAGCTTCAGACATACAGAGACACACATCTATATAAACACAATCTTCATCTCAAGAACAGAACTACATTATTGATAAGGAAAAAAGATCACTCCGATTGCCTCATCCGTAGGTCATATAGCAATTACAAAAGAAAAAAGAGGGGTTCCTCAAAGGGAAACCCCAAGTCAGACTTTGAAGGCACAGCAAACCAAGGGGATATCAAAAAATATATAAAATTGAAATTCAAAAATATACATATACACAATACACAAAAGGACATGAAAGAGATATAAAAATCATATATATTGAATATACATGAGGGTTCACATCATGTATATTCAATATATATGATTTTTATATCTCTTTCACGTCCTTTTGTGTATTGTGTATATGTATATTTTTGTATTTCAATTAAAGTTTATATATATTTTTTTGGTATCCCCTTGGTTTGCTGTGCCTTCAAAGTGCGACTTGGGGTTTCCTTTTGAGGAACCCCTCTTTTTTTCTTTTGTAATTATATTATTGATGTTATTTTAAATTTTGTATTTTAATATTGTTCTTGTAATCTTATGCTATTTTATTATTAAATCCACTGTTTACGCAAAGACTGAACGGACTCTCTATTTTGGGACTTTTGCCATCAATATAAGTTAATAGAATGTCGAGAGAATATTCATATATTTAACATAAACATTGTTCAGACAGGAGATAGAGAAATACAGAGAGAAAGAGAGAGAGAGAGAGAGAGAGAGAGAGATGATCATTACGAGAGAGAGAGAGAGAGAGAGAGAGAGAGAGAGAGAGAGAGAGAGAGAGATAGAAAGATACAAAGTAGCATTGCTTATAAACATTGATCAGACAGGAGACGGAGAGATACAAATTAACATTGATTATAAACATTGATCAGAGAGAGATAGAGAAAAACTTAAAATAACATTGTTTACAAACATTGATCAGATAGGAGACAGAGAGATACAAATTAACATTGATTATAAACATTAATCAGAGAGAGATAGAGAAAAACTTAAAATAACAATGTTACAAAAACTTAAAATAACAATG
Organism: Lithobates septentrionalis; assembly: GCA_037952835.1. Taxonomy (NCBI): domain Eukaryota; kingdom Metazoa; phylum Chordata; class Amphibia; order Anura; family Ranidae; genus Lithobates; species Lithobates septentrionalis. The sequence goes on along the minus strand of JBBDGP010005995.1, from coordinate 4,448 downwards.
TTACATGGTTACATAGTAGGTGAGGTTGAAAAAAGACACAAGTCCATCAAGTCCAACCTATGTGTGTGATTATGTGTCAGTATTACATTACATATCCCTGTATATTGCGGTCATTCAGGTGCTTATCTAATAGTTTCTTGAAACTATCGATGCTCCCCGCTGAGACCACCGCCTGTGGAAGAGAATTCCACATCCTTGCCACTCTTACAGTAAAGAACCCTCTACGTAGTTTAAGGTTAAACCTCTTTTCTTCTAATTTTATTGACTGTCCACGAGTCTTGTTAAACTCTCTTCCGCGAAAAAGTTTTCTCCCTATTGTGGGGTCACCAGTACGGTATTTGTATATTGAAATCATATCCCCTCTCAAGCGTCTCTTCTCCAGAGAGAATAAGTTCAGGGCTCACAACCTTTCCTCATAACTAATATAAACTAACTAATAACTAACGTTTATAAACATTGATCAGACAGGAGGTAGAGAGATACAAAGTAACATTGTTTATAAATATTGTTCAATGGGGAGATAGAGAGATACAAAGTAACACTGTTTATGAACATGCATCACACAGAAGATCAATAGATAGATAGTAATAAATATTAATCCTTAGTTTACTCTAAACAGCTCCAAATAAACATGCTGAAAGTACAGAAGAATACCCGTTGTTTGATGTAGCGGCAATACAGTGCAGTCCTTCCTTCCTCTATGACATGACAAAGGTGTATTTATAGCTCTGAACTTGATTTTAAATAGCACCAGAACCACTAAGGCAACACGGCTACAACACACATGTATTGTACCCCCCCCCCCCCCCCCCCCCCCTAATGCACTACCATGTGTTTTGTTGTGGCCACTCATTAAAATTAGAAGAAAAGAGGTTTAACCTTAAACTACGTAGAGGGTTCTTTACTGTTTTGCCGCGCACACACGGTCGGATTTTCCGACAGGAAATGTTGGATGTGAGCTTGTTGGCGGAAAGTTCCGACCGTGCGTGTACACTCCATCGAACATTTGCTGTCGGACTTTCCGCCAACAAATGTTGGCTAGCGGGTTCTCCAATTTTCCCGCCAACAAAATTTTGTTGTCGGAAAGTCCGATCGTGTGTACACAAGTCCGTCGCACAAAAGTCCACGCATGCTCAGAAGCAGCAGCAGCGGTCGGTCTTGTAAACTAGCGTTGTTCGTAATGGAGAATTAACATTCGTGACGCTGCAAATTATGAAATCTCCAAATGCAGCGCACAATTCTCTTCTTCTTTAATGGGATAATAATGAAGCTGCTTTGCTGGTGATACTGATGGAGTTATTGCAAACAAAATTTCAAAGGCCTTTTTTTTCTAGTGATATCGACAATAATAATAATAATAATAGCGCAAAATAAAAAAAACGCAAAAAGAAAAGCGCAAATCAACACTCACCAAACTTCTACTAACACGAAATTAGCAGGAGCCCAAAGGGGTGGCGCCAAAGAGTTAAAAAACCAGGTAGTACGTCACTACGTTCGTAATTGTTGGCCAACATTTGTGTGACCGTGTGTATGCAAGACAAGTTTGAGCCAACGATCTTCGAACAAAATTCACGGTTTTGTTGGCGGAAAGTCCGATCATGTGTACGCGGCATAAGAGCGCCAAGGATGTGGAATTTCCTTCCACAGGCGGTGGTCTCAGCGGGGGGGCATTACTAGTTTTAGTATTAGATAAGCACCTGAACGACCGCAATATACAGGGATATGTAATGTAATACTGACACATAATCACACACATAGGTTGGACTTGATGGACTTGTGTCTTTTTTCAACCTCACCTACTATGTAACTATGTAACTATGCATTGCCAAAAATGCTGTATGTTCACTTTCTTGGACATGTTGGTGCATTGCTAGCTCATTCATTTTTTTTAATTGATTCATGTTAGCGCATGAGAAATAGCACATGAGAAAACCCTTAGGTTTTCCCATGCGCTAGGGCCCTCAGGGTCTAGGTGATGTAAGGGTTAAGTGTTTGAGGTTAGGGATTAGACGACATGGAGGACAAAACTTTTGGCCCCTAAAGCTCTTCAATGGGGGGTCATTGTGCCGTCTCATTGATGTGGTTCTATCATACAAATGACCCCCCAATGGACTCTCCGGTCGCAGATGAGCTGACTCTGCGTTCCTACGTAGTACTTTGTTTCCCCTATGTACTATTATCTATAGGAGGTCGGCTGTCATTATCCTCATCTCCTGAATCACCCGGACTATAAACCCGCTCATTATACTGCCACAGCATTTCCTGATTCCTTGCAGCCTCACACATAGGAATCTTAGAACTGCAGCATTACGTATAGGAATGGTAGAGATACAGACACAGGGATAGGTCATTTGACAAGAGGCTGCAGTCCTGAACAACTTTATACGGAAGCATGCTGCTGTATCTGTCTGAAAATGTTTTTTTTTTTTTACTGTAAAATTGTTTTATTTCCAATTTAAAGGTGATTAGAATGAGCTTTAGCACAGAGAAATAGAACAAAATCCCCCGGTGGTGGACTTTTAAGGCACAGGGATAATAAAGAATATTCTAAAATGAAAAAAATATTTATTAAAGTATTAAAAGTACAAAACATTTAATAAAAAGCACATTTAAAGTGAACATTCCAGTGTTGTAATGGAATACATATAGAAAGCTAGTATTTCTTGTACCCAACGCGTTTCAGAGTAAGAATGCGGTTCTCCTTCTTCAGGGTTATATTTTAACAAGAAAATCAGTATTATAGACTGGAATGACAATTGTTGCTGATTAAAAACATGGAGGTACCAAGAATGGTTGTTTCCAAATTGCTTGAGCCAGAGAGTTCAACATAGAGGCATATGGAACAGAAGAATGCCTAGCCCATGCTTTAGCACAGATGCAGTGTTTTCTGGAGAACATTAAATGTTCACTAACTGACTTTACTTACTTTAACTCTTTTTTTTCGTTTCTTGCTTTTCAATTATTTTACGTTTTTTTTTTTTTGGCTATGTATGAGTATCAACATTTGCTATACAGATTTAATAGGCATATCAGAACGTGGCAGCCGAATAGAGACCACATGACCCATTCCATGCCTTGTGTGTTCTAACTGCTGCAAAAAAGCAGTTGATGGCAGGTGTACATATGGACATCGGGTAGCGATCATGTGACTGCAGTAGAGCTTTTATTTTCTGTCTCATGAAAGAAGTAACAGTGGCATGTTTTAATCAAAACGACCAATGTCATTTCACGTATAGACCTGAAGCGCCGCTCAAAGCTGAAGGATAACAAGTTGTCCCTACCGGTATTCAGAAAGTGGGAGCAGGCGGTGAGCACTAATTCAGAAGCATAGAAATATGTGGCGTAAGACGCCACTCAAAACCGACCCAGTGCTTCAGATCTGGATATTGCTATGTACAAGGCTGCTGTTAGAAATCATGGGGCCCGACAGAGCTTACCTGACAGACCTCCGCCCGAAGGAAAGTGATTGAGGACATAGATTTATCAGCCCCTTTCTCTGCAGCCTCAGCAGCACAGATGAATAGGAAATGCCCCAAGTTCGGTTTGTGAACGAACAGGTACAGTAAGCACAGTTTACTATGTTTCAGTGATGAATGAACACAGGAGTGATTGGTATCGATCACTCACTGTGTTCATTCAGGGAAGGAAGGGGCCAGTAAATGAAATATTTCTAGGCCCCGTGCCCTGCTCTCTACCCCTGAAACATCCCCCTGTGTGCCTGCAGCAGTTACCAGTGGGAGAGTAGAGGAGGGAAGCTGGAAGCGCTGTGGGGGAAAGGGGCACACAGGGGGGGCCCAAATAGCAGATGGAAGGTGCACATGTACTGGGACCAATTCTTCTGCAGTACAGCCAGAGGGAGGGAGAGGAAGAGAAGCTGGCAGCGCTGCAGGGGGAGGCAGAAGAGGACTGGTGTCTGTATATAAGACAGCACAGCCAGCCTTCCTGCTCAGCAGATGCCTGGGCCCCCCTTTTGAATGGATGGTGCCCAGGCCCAGTTCAGGAGGTCTGGCTGTACTACCTTATCAGCGGCCCTGGCTATTTATGGCCTCAGCCAGCACTGCTCCAGCCACGCCCCCTGACGTGAGCAGCATCTTACCCCACAAAACTACCAATCAGACTGAAGGTACCAGCTTGCCATGGAGTATAGGAATAGTATAGGATAGATAGGTTAGTGTTGAGATCCTCACTATGCATCTATGGCCACCCACCTACTAAGTCCACCTGACCGACAGCACAGCTCATGCAGGAACAGAGCAAGGAAAGATCACATTGCATGGTGGGAACAGGTCATTATCCTTGCTCAGACATAGTAGCAGAGGGAGTGGCTACACAGCACCTACAAGGGCCAAATGTGTGCACCTGCAGCTGGCAGTTAGAACTATAGGGACACCATAGCAGGTGCAGCCCCCCTCTACCATGGAAGCTTTTTACAAATGTCAGGCAGAAGG
>JBBDGP010005994.1:0-16403 GCA_037952835.1 Lithobates septentrionalis | reverse complement strand
TGTCCTTCTATTATACCCCAATCCTCCCTCTGTCCTTCTATTATACCCCAATCCCCCCTCTGTCCTTCTATTATACCCCAATCCCCCCTCTGTCCTTCTATTATATCCCAATCCCCCCTCTGTCCTTCTATTATACCCCAATCCTCCCTCTGTCCTTCTATTATACCCCAATCCCCCCTCTGTCCTTCTATTATACCCCAATCCTCCCTCTGTCCTTCTATTATACCCCAATCCTCCCTCTGTCCTTCTATTATACCCCAATCCCCCCTCTGTCCTTCTATTATACCCCAATCCTCCCTCTGTCCTTCTATTATACCCCAATCCCCCCTCTGTCCTTATACTATACCCCAATCCTCCCTCTGTCCTTCTATTATACCCCAATCCCCCCTCTGTCCTTCTATTATATCCCAATCCTCCCTCTGTCCTTCTATTATATCCCAATCCTCCCTCTGTCCTTCTATTATACCCCAATCCCCCCTCTGTCCTTCTATTATACCCCAATCCCCCCCTCTGTCCTTCTATTATACCCCAATCCCCCCTCTGTCCTTCTATTATACCCCAATCCCCCCTCTGTCCTTCTATTATATCCCAATCCTCCCTCTGTCCTTCTATTATACCCCAATCCCCCCTCTGTCCTTCTATTATATCCCAATCCCCCCTCTGTCCTTCTATTATACCCCAATCCTCCCTCTGTCCTTCTATTATACCCCAATCCCCCCTCTGTCCTTCTATAATACCCCAATCCTCCCTCTGTCCTTCTATTATACCCCAATCCTCCCTCTGTCCTTCTATTATACCCCAATCCCCCCTCTGTCCTTCTATTATACCCCATTCCTCCCTCTGTCCTTCTATTATACCCCAATCCCCCCTCTGTCCTTCTATTATACCCCAATCCCCCCTCTGTCCTTCTATTATACCCCAATCCCCCCTCTGTCCTTCTATTATACCCCAATCCTCCCTCTGTCCTTCTATTATATCCCAATCCCCCCTCTGTCCTTCTATTATACCCCAATCCTCCCTCTGTCCTTCTATTATACCCCAATCCCCCCTCTGTCCTTCTATTATACCCCAATCCTCCCTCTGTCCTTCTATTATACCCCAATCCCCCCTCTGTCCTTCTATTATACCCCAATCCCCCCTCTGTCCTTCTATTATACCCCAATCCTCCCCTCTGTCCTTCTATTATACCCCAATCCCCCCTCTGTCCTTCTATTATACCCCAATCCTCCCTCTGTCCTTCTATTATACCCCAATCCTCCCTCTGTCCTTCTATTATACCCCAATCCCCTCTCTGTCCTTCTATTATACCCCAATCCTCCCTCTGTCCTTCTATTATACCCCAATCCCCCCTCTGTCCTTCTATTATACCCCAATCCCCCCTCTGTCCTTCTATTATACCCCAATCCTCCCTCTGTCCTTCTATTATACCCCAATCATCCCCTCTGTCCTTCTATTATACCCCAATCCTCCCTCTGTCCTTCTATTATACCCCAATCATCCCCTCTGTCCTTCTATTATACCCCAATCCTCCCTCTGTCCTTCTATTATACCCCAATCCTCCCTCTGTCCTTCTATTATACCCCGATCCTCCCTCTGTCCTTCTATTATACCCCAATCCCCTCTCTGTCCCTCTATTATACCCCAATCCCCCCTCTGTCCTTCTATTATACCCCAATCCTCCCTCTGTCCTTCTATTATACCCCAATCATCCCCTCTGTCCTTCTATTATACCCCAATCCCCCCTCTGTCCTTCTATTATACCCCAATCCCCCCTCTGTCCTTCTATTATACCCCAATCCTCCCTCTGTCCTTCTATTATACCCCAATCCCCCTCTATCCTTCTATTATACCCCAATTCTCCCTCTGTCCTTCTATTATACCCCAATCCTCCCCTCTGTCCTTCTATTATACCCCAATCTCCCCCTCTGTCCTTCCATTATACCCCAATCCCCCCTCTGTCCTTCTATTATACCCCAATCCCCCCTCTGTCCTTCTATTATACCACAATCCCCCCTCTGTCCTTCTATTATACCCCAATCCCCCCTCTGTCCTTCTATTATACCCCAATCCCCCCTCTGTCCTTCTATTATACCCCAACCCCCCCTCTGTCCTTCTATTATACCCTAATCCCCCCTCTGTCCTTCTATTATACCCCAACCCCCCTCTGTCCTTCTATTATACCCCAACCCCCCCTCTGTCCTTCTATTATACCCCAATCCTCCCCTCTGTCCTTCCATTATACCCCAATCTCCCCCTCTGTCCTTCCATTATACCCCAATCCCCCCTCTGTCCTTCTATTATACCCCAATCCCCCCTCTGTCCTTCTATTATACCACAATCCCCCCTCTGTCCTTCTATTATACGCCAATCCCCCCTCTGTCCTTCTATTATACCCCAATCCCCCCTCTGTCCTTCTATTATACCCCAACCCCCCCTCTGTCCTTCTATTATACCCCAATCCTCCCTCTGTCCTTCTATTATACCCCAATCCTCCCTCTGTCCTTCTATTAATATCCCAATCCTCCCTCTGTCCTTCTATTATACCCCAATCCTCCCTCTGTCCTTCTATTATACCCCAATCCTCCCTCTGTCCTTCTATTATACCCCAATCCTCCCTCTGTCCTTCTATTATACCCCAATCCTCCCTCTGTCCTTCTATTATACCCCAATCCTCCCCTCTGTCCTTCTATTATACCCCAATCCTCCCTCTGTCCTTCTATTATACCCCAATCCCCCCTCTGTCCTTCTATTATACCCCAATCCTCCCTCTGTCCTTCTATTATACCCCAATCCCCCCTCTGTCCTTCTATTATACCCCAATCCCCCCTCTGTCCTTCTATTATACCCCAATCCCCCCTCTGTCCTTCTATTATACCCCAATCCCCCCTCTGTCCTTCTATTATACCCCAATCCTCCCTCTGTCCTTCTATTATACCCCAATCCCTCCTCTGTCCTTCTATTATACCCCAATCCTCCCTCTGTCCTTCTATTATACCCCAATCCCCCCTCTGTCCTTCTATTATACCCCAATCCCCCCCTCTGTCCTTCTATTATACCCCAATCCTCCCTCTGTCCTTCTATTATACCCCAATCCCCCCTCTGTCCCTCTATTATACCCCAATCCCCCCTCTGTCCTTCTATTATATCCCAATCCCCCCTCTGTCCTTCTATTATTCCCCAATCCCCCTCTGTCCTTCTATATACCCCAATCCCCCCTCTGTCCTTCTATTATACCCCAATCCTCCCTCTGTCCTTCTATTATATCCCAATCCCACCCTCTGTCCTTCTATTATACCCCAATCCCCCCTCTGTCCTTCTATTATACCCCAATCCCCCCCTCTGTCCTTCTATTATACCCCAATCCTCCCCTCTGTCCTTCTATTATACCCCAATCCCCCCTCTGTCCTTCTATTATACCCCAATCCCCCCTCTGTCCTTCTATTATACCCCAATCCCCCCTCTGTCCTTCTATTATATCCCAATCCTCCCTCTGTCCTTCTATTATACCCCAATCCCCCCCTCTGTCCTTCTATTGTACCCCAATCTCCCCCTCTGTCCTTCTATTATACCCCAATCCCCCTCTGTCCTTCTATTATACCCCAATCCCCCCTCTGTCCTTCTATTATACCCCAATCCTCCCCTCTGTCCTTCTATTATACCCCAATTTCCCTCTGTCCTTCTATTATACCCCAATCCTCCCTCTGTCCTTCTATTATACCCCAATCCCCCCTCTGTCCTTCTATTATACCCCAATCCTCCCCTCTGTCCTTCTATTATACCCCAATTTCCCTCTGTCCTTCTATTATACCCCAATCCTCCCCTCTGTCCTTCTATTATACCCCAATCCCCCCTCTGTCCTTCTATTATATCCCAATCCTCCCTCTGTCCTTCTATTATATCCCAATCCTCCCTCTGTCCTTCTATTATACCCCAATCCTCCCTCTGTCCTTCTATTATACCCCAATCCTCCCTCTGTCCTTCTATTATACCCCAATCCTCCCCTCTGTCCTTCTATTATACCCCAATCCTCCCTCTGTCCTTCTATTATACCGCAATCCCCCCTCTGTCCTTCTATTATACCCCAATCCCCCCTCTGTCCCTCTATTATATCCCAATCCCCCCTCTGTCCTTCTATTATATCCCAATCCCACCCTCTGTCCTTCTATTATACCCCAACCCCCCTCTGTCCTTCTATTATATCCCAATCCCACCCTCTGTCCTTCTATTATACCCCAACCCCCCCTCTGTCCTTCTATTATATCCCAATCCCCCCTCTGTCCTTCTATTATATCCCAATCCTCCCTCTGTCCTTCTATTATACCCCAATCCTCCCTCTGTCCTTCTATTATACCCCAATCCCCCCTCTGTCCTTCTATTATACCCCAATCCTCCCTCTGTCCTTCTATTATACCCCAAATCCTCCCTCTGTCCTTCTATTATACCCCAATCCTCCCTCTGTCCTTCTATTATACCCCAATCCTCCCTCTGTCCTTCTATTATATCCCAATCCCCCCTCTGTCCTTCTATTATACCCCAATCCTCCCTCTGTCCTTCTATTATACCCCAATCCTCCCTCTGTCCTTCTATTATACCCAATCCTCCCTCTGTCCTTCTATTATACCCCAATCCTCCCTCCGTCCTTCTATTATATCCCAATCCCCCCTCTGTCCTTCTATTATACCCCAATCCCCCCTCCGTCCCTCTATTATACCCCAATCTCCCCCTCTGTCCTTCCATTATACCCCAATCCCCCCTCTGTCCTTCTATTATACCCCAATCCCCCCTCTGTCCTTCTATTATACCACAATCCCCCCTCTGTCCTTCTATTATACCCCAATCCCCCCTCTGTCCTTCTATTATACCCCAATCCCCCCTCTGTCCTTCTATTATACCCCAACCCCCCCTCTGTCCTTCTATTATACCCCAATCCTCCCTCTGTCCTTCTATTATACCCCAATCCTCCCTCTGTCCTTCTATTATATCCCAATCCTCCCTCTGTCCTTCTATTATACCCCAATCCTCCCTCTGTCCTTCTATTATACCCCAATCCTCCCTCTGTCCTTCTATTATACCCCAATCCTCCCTCTGTCCTTCTATTATACCCCAATCCTCCCTCTGTCCTTCTATTATACCCCAATCCTCCCCTCTGTCCTTCTATTATACCCCAATCCCTCCCTCTGTCCTTCTATTATACCCCAATCCCCCCTCTGTCCTTCTATTATACCCCAATCCTCCCTCTGTCCTTCTATTATACCCCAATCCCCCCTCTGTCCTTCTATTATACCCCAATCCTCCCTCTGTCCTTCTATTATACCCCAATCCCCCCTCTGTCCTTCTATTATACCCCAATCCCCCTCTGTCCTTCTATTATACCCCAATCCTCCCCTCTGTCCTTCTATTATACCCCAATCCCCCCTCTGTCCTTCTATTATACCCCAATCCTCCCCTCTGTCCTTCTATTATACCCCAATCCCCCCTCTGTCCTTCTATTATACCCCAATCCCCCCTCTGTCCTTCTATTATACCCCAATCCTCCCTCTGTCCTTCTATTATACCCCAATCCCTCCTCTGTCCTTCTATTATACCCCAATCCTCCCTCTGTCCTTCTATTATACCCCAATCCCCCCTCTGTCCTTCTATTATACCCCAATCCCCCCCTCTGTCCTTCTATTATACCCAATCCTCCCTCTGTCCTTCTATTATACCCCAATCCCCCCTCTGTCCCTCTATTATACCCCAATCCTCCTCTGTCCTTCTATTATACCCCAACCCCCCCTCTGTCCTTCTATTATACCCCAATCCTCCCTCTGTCCTTCTATTATACTCCAATCCTCCCTCTGTCCTTCTATTATACCCCAATCCCCCCTCTGTCCTTCTATTATATCCCAATCCCCCTCTGTCCTTCTATTATTCCCCAATCCCCCTCTGTCCTTCTATTATACCCCAATCCCCCCTCTGTCCTTCTATTATACCCCAATCCTCCCTCTGTCCTTCTATTATATCCCAATCCCACCCTCTGTCCTTCTATTATACCCCAATCCCCCCTCTGTCCTTCTATTATACCCCAATCCCCCCCTCTGTCCTTCTATTATACCCCAATCCTCCCCCTCTGTCCTTCTATTATACCCCAATCCCCCCTCTGTCCTTCTATTATACCCCAATCCCCCCTCTGTCCTTCTATTATACCCCAATCCCCCCTCTGTCCTTCTATTATATCCCAATCCTCCCTCTGTCCTTCTATTATACCCCAATCCCCCCTCTGTCCTTCTATTGTACCCCAATCTCCCCCTCTGTCCTTCTATTATACCCCAATCCCCCCTCTGTCCTTCTATTATACCCCAATCCCCCCTCTGTCCTTCTATTATACCCCAATCCTCCCCTCTGTCCTTCTATTATACCCCAATTTCCCTCTGTCCTTCTATTATACCCCAATCCTCCCCTCTGTCCTTCTATTATACCCCAATCCCCCCTCTGTCCTTCTATTATATCCCAATCCTCCCTCTGTCCTTCTATTATATCCCAATCCTCCCTCTGTCCTTCTATTATACCCCAATCCTTCCTCTGTCCTTCTATTATACCCCAATCCTCCCTCTGTCCTTCTATTATACCCCAATCCTCCCCTCTGTCCTTCTATTATACCCCAATCCTCCCTCTGTCCTTCTATTATACCGCAATCCCCCCTCTGTCCTTCTATTTATACCCCAATCCCCCCTCTGTCCCTCTATTATATCCCAATACCCCCTCTGTCCTTCTATTATATCCCAATCCCACCCTCTGTCCTTCTATTATACCCCAACCCCCCCTCTGTCCTTCTATTATATCCCAATCCCACCCTCTGTCCTTCTATTATACCCCAACCCCCCCTCTGTCCTTCTATTATATCCCAATCCCCCCTCTGTCCTTCTATTATACCCCAATCCTCCCTCTGTCCTTCCTATTATACCCCAATCCTCCCCTCTGTCCTTCTATTATACCCCAATCCCCCCTCTGTCCTTCTATTATACCCCAATCCTCCCTCTGTCCTTCTATTATACCCCAATCCTCCCTCTGTCCTTCTATTATACCCCAATCCTCCCTCTGTCCTTCTATTATACCCCAATCCTCCCTCTGTCCTTCTATTATACCCCAATCCTCCCTCCGTCCTTCTATTATATCCCAATCCCCCCTCTGTCCTTCTATTATACCCCAATCCCCCCCCCCCCGTCCCTCTATTATACCCCAATCCCCCCTCTGTCCTTCTATTATACCCCAATCCTCCCTCTGTCCTTCTATTATACCCCAATCCTCCCTCTGTCCTTCTATTATACCCCAATCCTCCCCTCTGTCCTTCTATTATACCCCAATCCCCCCTCTGTCCCTTCTATTATATCCCAATCCTCCCTCTGTCCTTCTATTATACCCCAATCCCCCCTCTGTCCTTCTATTATACCCCAATCCCCCCTCTGTCCTTCTATTATACCCCAATCCTCCCTCTGTCCCTCTATTATACCCCAATCCCCCCTCTGTCCTTCTATTATACCCCAACCCCCCCTCTGTCCTTCTATTATATCCCAATCCCACCCTCTGTCCTTCTATTATACCCCAACCCCCCCTCTGTCCTTCTATTATATCCCAATCCCCCCTCTGTCCTTCTATTATACCCCAATCCTCCCTCTGTCCTTCTATTATACCCCAATCCTCCCCTCTGTCCTTCTATTATACCCCAATCCCCCCTCTGTCCTTCTATTATACCCCAATCCTCCCTCTGTCCTTCTATTATACCCCAATCCTCCCTCTGTCCTTCTATTATACCCCAATCCTCCCTCTGTCCTTCTATTATACCCCAATCCTCCCTCTGTCCTTCTATTATATCCCAATCCCCCCTCTGTCCTTCTATTATACCCCAATTCCTCCTCTGTCCTTCTATTATACCCCAATCCTCCCTCTGTCCTTCTATTATACCCCAATCCTCCCTCCGTCCTTCTATTATATCCCAATCCCCCCTCTGTCCTTCTATTATACCCCAATCCCCCCTCCGTCCCTCTATTATACCCCAATCTCCCCCTCTGTCCTTCCATTATACCCCAATCCCCCCTCTGTCCTTCTATTATACCCCAATCCCCCCTCTGTCCTTCTATTATACCCCAATCCTCCCTCTGTCCTTCTATTATATCCCAATCCCACCCTCTGTCCTTCTATTATACCCCAATCCCCCCTCTGTCCTTCTATTATACCCCAATCCCCCCCTCTGTCCTTCTATTATACCCCAATCCTCCCCTCTGTCCTTCTATTATACCCCAATCCCCCCTCTGTCCTTCTATTATACCCCAATCCCCCTCTGTCCTTCTATTATACCCCAATCCCCCCTCTGTCCTTCTATTATATCCCAATCCTCCCTCTGTCCTTCTATTATACCCCAATCCCCCCTCTGTCCTTCTATTGTACCCCAATCTCCCCCTCTGTCCTTCTATTATACCCCAATCCCCCCTCTGTCCTTCTATTATACCCCAATCCCCCCTCTGTCCTTCTATTATACCCCAATCCTCCCCTCTGTCCTTCTATTATACCCCAATTTCCCTCTGTCCTTCTATTATACCCCAATCCTCCCCTCTGTCCTTCTATTATACCCCAATCCCCCTCTGTCCTTCTATTATATCCCAATCCTCCCTCTGTCCTTCTATTATATCCCAATCCTCCCTCTGTCCTTCTATTATACCCCAATCCTCCCTCTGTCCTTCTATTATACCCCAATCCTCCCTCTGTCCTTCTATTATACCCCAATCCTCCCTCTGTCCTTCTATTATACCCCAATCCTCCCTCTGTCCTTCTATTATACCGCAATCCCCCCTCTGTCCTTCTATTATACCCCAATCCCCCTCTGTCCCTCTATTATATCCCAATACCCCCTCTGTCCTTCTATTATATCCCAATCCCACCCTCTGTCCTTCTATTATACCCCAACCCCCCCTCTGTCCTTCTATTATATCCCAATCCCACCCTCTGTCCTTCTATTATACCCCAACCCCCCCTCTGTCCTTCTATTATATCCCAATCCCCCCTCTGTCCTTCTATTATACCCCAATCCTCCCTCTGTCCTTCTATTATACCCCAATCCTCCCCTCTGTCCTTCTATTATACCCCAATCCCCCCTCTGTCCTTCTATTATACCCCAATCCTCCCTCTGTCCTTCTATTTATACCCCAATCCTCCCTCTGTCCTTCTATTATACCCCAATCCTCCCTCTGTCCTTCTATTATACCCCAATCCTCCCTCCGTCCTTCTATTATATCCCAATCCCCCCTCTGTCCTTCTATTATACCCCAATCCCCCCCCCCCCGTCCCTCTATTATACCCCAATCCCCCCTCTGTCCTTCTATTATACCCCAATCCTCCCTCTGTCCTTCTATTATACCCCAATCCTCCCTCTGTCCTTCTATTATACCCCAATCCTCCCCTCTGTCCTTCTATTATACCCCAATCCCCCTCTGTCCTTCTATTATATCCCAATCCTCCCTCTGTCCTTCTATTATACCCCAATCCCCCCTCTGTCCTTCTATTATACCCCAATCCCCCCTCTGTCCTTCTATTATACCCCAATCCTCCCTCTGTCCCTCTATTATACCCCAATCCCCCCTCTGTCCTTCTATTATACCCCAACCCCCCCTCTGTCCTTCTATTATATCCCAATCCCACCCTCTGTCCTTCTATTATACCCCAACCCCCCCTCTGTCCTTCTATTATATCCCAATCCCCCCTCTGTCCTTCTATTATACCCCAATCCTCCCTCTGTCCTTCTATTATACCCCAATCCTCCCCTCTGTCCTTCTATTATACCCCAATCCCCCCTCTGTCCTTCTATTATACCCCAATCCTCCCTCTGTCCTTCTATTATACCCCAATCCTCCCTCTGTCCTTCTATTATACCCCAATCCTCCCTCTGTCCTTCTATTATACCCCAATCCTCCCTCTGTCCTTCTATTATATCCCAATCCCCCCTCTGTCCTTCTATTATACCCCAATCCTCCCTCTGTCCTTCTATTATACCCCAATCCTCCCTCTGTCCTTCTATTATACCCCAATCCTCCCTCTGTCCTTCTATTATACCCCAATCCTCCCTCCGTCCTTCTATTATATCCCAATCCCCCCTCTGTCCTTCTATTATACCCCAATCCCCCTCCGTCCCTCTATTATACCCCAATCTCCCCCTCTGTCCTTCCATTATACCCCAATCCCCCCTCTGTCCTTCTATTATACCCCAATCCCCCCTCTGTCCTTCTATTATACCACAATCCCCCCTCTGTCCTTCTATTATACCCCAATCCCCCCCTCTGTCCTTCTATTATACCCCAATCCCCCCTCTGTCCTTCTATTATACCCCAACCCCCCCTCTGTCCTTCTATTATACCCCAATCCTCCCTCTGTCCTTCTATTATACCCCAATCCTCCCTCTGTCCTTCTATTATAATCCCCAATCCTCCCTCTGTCCTTCTATTATACCCCAATCCTCCCTCTGTCCTTCTATTATACCCCAATCCTCCCTCTGTCCTTCTATTATACCCCAATCCTCCCTCTGTCCTTCTATTATACCCCAATCCTCCCTCTGTCCTTCTATTATACCCCAATCCTCCCCTCTGTCCTTCTATTATACCCCAATCCTCCCTCTGTCCTTCTATTATACCCCAATCCCCCCTCTGTCCTTCTATTATACCCCAATCCTCCCTCTGTCCTTCTATTATACCCCAATCCCCCTCTGTCCTTCTATTATACCCCAATCCCCCTCTGTCCTTCTATTATACCCCAATCCTCCCCTCTGTCCTTCTATTATACCCCAATCCCCCTCTGTCCTTCTATTATACCCCAATCCCCCCTCTGTCCTTCTATTATACCCCAATCCTCCCTCTGTCCTTCTATTATACCCCAATCCCTCCTCTGTCCTTCTATTATACCCCAATCCTCCCTCTGTCCTTCTATTATACCCCAATCCCCCCTCTGTCCTTCTATTATACCCCAATCCCCCCCTCTGTCCTTCTATTATACCCCAATCCTCCCTCTGTCCTTCTATTATACCCCAATCCCCCCTCTGTCCCTCTATTATACCCCAATCCTCCCTCTGTCCTTCTATTATACCCCAACCCCCCCTCTGTCCCTTCTATTATACCCCAATCCCCCCTCTGTCCTTCTATTATACCCCAATCCCCCCCTCTGTCCTTCTATTATACCCCAATCCTCCCCTCTGTCCTTCTATTATACCCCAATCCCCCCTCTGTCCTTCTATTATACCCCAATCCCCCCTCTGTCCTTCTATTATACCCCAATCCCCCCTCTGTCCTTCTATTATATCCCAATCCTCCCTCTGTCCTTCTATTATACCCCAATCCCCCCTCTGTCCTTCTATTGTACCCCAATCTCCCCCTCTGTCCTTCTATTATACCCCAATCCCCCCTCTGTCCTTCTATTATACCCCAATCCCCCCTCTGTCCTTCTATTATACCCCAATCCTCCCCTCTGTCCTTCTATTATACCCCAATTCCCTCTGTCCTTCTATTATACCCCAATCCTCCCCTCTGTCCTTCTATTATACCCCAATCCCCCCTCTGTCCTTCTATTATATCCCAATCCTCCCTCTGTCCTTCTATTATATCCCAATCCTCCCTCTGTCCTTCTATTATACCCCAATCCTCCCTCTGTCCTTCTATTATACCCCAATCCTCCCTCTGTCCTTCTATTATACCCCAATCCTCCCCTCTGTCCTTCTATTATACCCCAATCCTCCCCTCTGTCCTTCTATTATACCCCAATTTCCCTCTGTCCTTCTATTATACCCCAATCCTCCCCTCTGTCCTTCTATTATACCCCAATCCCCCCTCTGTCCTTCTATTATATCCCAATCCTCCCTCTGTCCTTCTATTATATCCCAATCCTCCCTCTGTCCTTCTATTATACCCCAATCCTCCCTCTGTCCTTCTATTATACCCCAATCCTCCCTCTGTCCTTCTATTATACCCCAATCCTCCCTCTGTCCTTCTATTATACCGCAATCCCCCCTCTGTCCTTCTATTATACCCCAATCCCCCCTCTGTCCCTCTATTATATCCCAATCCCCCCTCTGTCCTTCTATTATATCCCAATCCCACCCTCTGTCCTTCTATTATACCCCAACCCCCCCTCTGTCCTTCTATTATATCCCAATCCCACCCTCTGTCCTTCTATTATACCCCAACCCCCCCTCTGTCCTTCTATTATATCCCAATCCCCCCTCTGTCCTTCTATTATACCCCAATCCTCCCTCTGTCCTTCTATTATACCCCAATCCTCCCCTCTGTCCTTCTATTATACCCCAATCCCCCCTCTGTCCTTCTATTATACCCCAATCCTCCCCTCTGTCCTTCTATTATACCCCAATCCTCCCTCTGTCCTTCTATTATACCCCAATCCTCCCTCTGTCCTTCTATTATACCCCAATCCTCCCTCTGTCCTTCTATTATACCCCAATCCTCCCTCCGTCCTTCTATTATATCCCAATCCCCCCTCTGTCCTTCTATTATACCCCAATCCTCCCTCCCGTCCCTCTATTATACCCCAATCCCCCCTCTGTCCTTCTATTATACCCCAATCCTCCCTCTGTCCTTCTATTATACCCCAATCCTCCCTCTGTCCTTCTATTATACCCCAATCCTCCCCTCTGTCCTTCTATTATACCCCAATCCCCCCTCTGTCCTTCTATTATATCCCAATCCTCCCTCTGTCCTTCTATTATACCCCAATCCCCCCTCTGTCCTTCTATTATACCCCAATCCCCCCTCTGTCCTTCTATTATACCCCAATCCTCCCCTCTGTCCCTCTATTATACCCCAATCCCCCCTCTGTCCTTCTATTATACCCCAATCCTCCCTCTGTCCTTCTATTATACCCCAATCCTCCCTCTGTCCTTCTATTATACCCCAATCCTCCCTCTGTCCTTCTATTATACCCCAACCCCCCCTCTGTCCTTCTATTATACCCCAATCCTCCCTCTGTCCTTCTATTATACCCCAATCCTCCCTCTGTCCTTCTATTATACCCCAATCCTCCCCTCTGTCCTTCTATTATACCCCAATCCCCCCTCTGTCCTTCTATTATACCCCAATCCTCCCCTCTGTCCTTCTATTATATCCCAATCCTCCCTCTCTCCCTTCTATTATACCCCAATCCCCCCTCTGTCCTTCTATTATACCCCAATCCCCCCTCTGTCCTTCTATTATACCCCAATCCTCCCTCTGTCCTTCTATTATACCCCAATCCTCCCCTCTGTCCTTCTATTATACCCCAATTTCCCTCTGTCCTTCTATTATACCCCAATCCTCCCTCTGTCCTTCTATTATACCCCCAATCCCCCCTCTGTCCTTCTATTATACCCCAATCCTCCCTCTGTCCTTCTATTATACCCCAATCCTCCCTCTGTTCTTCTATTATACCCCAATCCTCCCTCTGTCCTTCTATTATACCCCAATCCTCCCCTCTGTCCTTCTATTATACCCCAATTTCCTCTGTCCTTCTATTATACCCCAATCCTCCCCTCTGTCCTTCTATTATACCCCAATCCCCCCTCTGTCCTTCTATTATATCCCAATCCTCCCTCTGTCCTTCTATTATACCCCAATCCTCCCTCTGTCCTTCTATTATACCCCAATCCCCCCTCTGTCCTTCTATTATACCCCAATCCTCCCTCTGTCCTTCTATTATATATCCCAATCCTCCCTCTGTCCTTCTATTATACCCCAATCCTCCCTCTGTCCTTCTATTATATCCCAATCCTCCCTCTGTCCTTCTATTATACCCCAATCCACCCTCTGTCCTTCTATTATACCCCAATCCCCCCTCTGTCCTTCTATTATACCCCAATCTCCCCTCTGTCCTTCTATTATACCCCAATCCTCCCCTCTGTCCTTCTATTATATCCCAATCCCCCCTCTGTCCTTCTATTATACCCCAATCCTCCCTCTGTCCTTCTATTATACCCCAATCCTCCCTCTGTCCTTCTATTATACCCCAATCCTCCCCTCTGTCCTTCTATTATACCCCAATCCTCCCCTCTGTCCTTCTATTATACCCCAATTTCCCTCTGTCCTTCTATTATACCCCAATCCTCCCCTCTGTCCTTCTATTATACCCCAATCCCCCCTCTGTCCTTCTATTATATCCCAATCCTCCCTCTGTCCTTCTATTATATCCCAATCCTCCCTCTGTCCTTCTATTATACCCCAATCCTCCTCTGTCCTTCTATTATACCCCAATCCTCCCTCTGTCCTTCTATTATACCCCAATCCTCCCTCTGTCCTTCTATTATACCCCAATCCTCCCTCTGTCCTTCTATTATACCGCAATCCCCCCTCTGTCCTTCTATTATACCCCAATCCCCCCTCTGTCCCTCTATTATATCCCAATCCCCCCTCTGTCCTTCTATTATATCCCAATCCCACCCTCTGTCCTTCTATTATACCCCAACCCCCCCTCTGTCCTTCTATTATATCCCAATCCCACCCTCTGTCCTTCTATTATACCCCAACCCCCCCCTCTGTCCTTCTATTATATCCCCAATCCCCCCTCTGTCCTTCTATTATACCCCAATCCTCCCTCTGTCCTTCTATTATACCCCAATCCTCCCCTCTGTCCTTCTATTATACCCAATCCCCCCTCTGTCCTTCTATTATACCCCAATCCTCCCTCTGTCCTTCTATTATACCCCAATCCTCCCTCTGTCCTTCTATTATACCCCAATCCTCCCTCTGTCCTTCTATTATACCCCAATCCTCCCTCTGTCCTTCTATTATACCCCAATCCTCCCTCCGTCCTTCTATTATATCCCAATCCCCCCTCTGTCCTTCTATTATACCCCAATCCCCCCTCCGTCCCTCTATTATACCCCAATCCCCCCTCTGTCCTTCTATTATACCCCAATCCTCCCTCTGTCCTTCTATTATACCCCAATCCTCCCTCTGTCCTTCTATTATACCCCAATCCTCCCCTCTGTCCTTCTATTATACCCCAACCCCCCCTCTGTCCTTCTATTATACCCCAATCCTCCCTCTGTCCTTCTATTATACCCCAATCCTCCCTCTGTCCTTCTATTATACCCCAATCCCCCCTCTGTCCTTCTATTATACCCCAATCCCCCCTCTGTCCTTCTATTATACCCCAATCCTCCCTCTGTCCTTCTATTATACTCCAATCTTCCCTCTGTCCTTCTATTATACCCCAATCCTCCCCTCTGTCCCTTCTATTATACCCCATCCCCCCTCTATCCTTCTATTATACCCCAATCCTCCCTCTGTCCTTCTATTATATCCCAATCCTCCCTCTGTCCTTCTATTATACCCCAATCCTCCCTCTGTCCTTCTATTATATCCCAATCCTCCCTCTGTCCTTCTATTATACCCCAATCACCCCTCTGTCCTTCTATTATACCCCAATCCTCCCTCTGTCCTTCTA
Organism: Lithobates septentrionalis; assembly: GCA_037952835.1. Taxonomy (NCBI): domain Eukaryota; kingdom Metazoa; phylum Chordata; class Amphibia; order Anura; family Ranidae; genus Lithobates; species Lithobates septentrionalis. The sequence goes on along the minus strand of JBBDGP010005994.1, from coordinate 956 downwards.
TTATACCCCAATCCCCCCTCTGTCCTTCTATTATACCCCATTCCCCCTCTGTCCTTCTATTATACCCCAATCCTCCCTCTGTCCTTCTATTATATCCCAATCCTCCCTCTGTCCTTCTATTATACCCCAATCCCCCCTCTGTCCTTCTATTATACCCCAATACTTCCTCTGTCCTTCTATTATACCCCAATCCCCCCTCTGTCCTTCTATTATACCCCAATCTCCCCTCTGTCCTTCTATTATACCCCAATCCCTCCTCTGTCCTTCTATTATACCCCAATCCCCTCCTCTGTCCCTCTATTATACCCCAATCCCCCTCTGTCCTTCTATTATACCCCAATCCTCCCTCTGTCCTTCTATTATACCCCAATCCCCCCTCTGTCCTTCTATTATACCCCAATCCCTCCCTCTGTCCTTCTATTATACCCAAATCCTCCCTCTGTCCTTCTATTATACCCCAATCCCCCCTCTGTCCTTCTATTATACCCCAATCCCCCCTCTGTCCTTCTATTATACCCCAATCCTCCCTCTGTCCTTCTATTATACCCCAATCCTCCCCTCTGTCCTTCTATTATACCCCAATCCTCCCTCTGTCCTTCTATTATACCCCAATCCTCCCTCTGTCCTTCTATTATACCCCAATCCTCCCCTCTTTCCTTCTATTATACCCCAATCCTCCCCTCTGTCCTTCTATTATATCCCAATCCTCCCCTCTGTCCTTCTATTATACCCCAATCCTCCCCTCTGTCCTTCTATTATACCCCAATCCTCCCCTCTGTCTTTCTATTATACCGCAATCCCCCCTCTGTCCTTCTATTATACCCCAATCCCCCCTCTGTCCCTCTATTATATCCCAATCCCCCCTCTGTCCTTCCATTATATCCCAATCCCACCCTCTGTCCTTCTATTATACCCCAACCCCCCCTCTGTCCTTCTATTATATCCCAATCCCACCC
>JBBDGP010005993.1:0-58609 GCA_037952835.1 Lithobates septentrionalis | reverse complement strand
AACCTGTAGTTCAGAAAGAGAGTTCCTATATTTCTGCAATTCCCAGGATTCCAAGCGCCCTGCATTGAAGTCTATGGGGTTGCTTGGCTTCAGCTTTCTCCCAGCTGGCCAGAGGAAGATGGTTCAGTATCTCAGTAGAAAGTAAAAGTAACCTGATTGTAAAGAGGGAAATGTCTCCTCCTCCATGTTTCTGTAGTCCAGCACCTGACTACACATACAGGTAGGTGTATTATTTTACATTTAGAAACTGCAGTTTCCATCACTTTGACCAATCTAAAAAGCAAAGCTAAACCATGTTCCATGTTGCAGACCCCACCACCCTATTTCATACCTGTTCTCAGCCCCCTTGGGGACTGCTTGGATTTACCTGCTCATCTGCGCCATCATGACCCTGGAACATTCCGACCCACCTGCCACTCTGGGTTCAGACATCTTTACACCACCTTAACCACTTGCCGACCGCCTAACGCAGATATACTGCGGCAGAATGGCACGGGCAGGCAGAATCACGTTCCCATACGTGATCTGCCTCCCGCGGGCGGGGGGTCCGATCGGACCCCCCCCCCCCCCCCGGTGCCAGCGGCGGTCGGCATTTGACTGGGAGCGTCGGGAGGCGAGGGGGAGACCATCCGATCGTGGCCCTCCCCTCGCGATCGCTCCCAGCCAATGGGAATCCTCCTCTGCCTGTGTGTAGTTTCACACAGGCAGAGGATGTGATGTCATCTCTCCTCGGTCTGGCAGTTTCCGTCCCAGCGCCGAGGAGAGAAGACAAGTGAGTGCACACAACACAAACACACACAGTAGAACATGCCAGGCATACCTTACACCCCGATTCCCCCCCCCCCCCCCCCCGATCGCCCCCCAATCACCCCCCCCCCCCCCTGTCACAAACTGACACCAGCAGTATTTTTTTTTTTTTTCTGATTACTGTATTGGTGTCAGTTTGTGACAGTTACAGTGTTAGGGCAGTGAGTATTACCCCCCTTTAGGTCTAGGGTACCCCCCTAACCCCCCCTAATAAAGTTTTAACCCCTTGATCACCCCCCGTCACCAGTGTCACTAAGCGATCATTTTTCTGATCGCTGTATTAGTGTCGCTGGTGACGCTAGTTAGGGAGGTAAATATTTAGGTTCGCTGTCAGCGTTTTATAGCGTCAGGGACCCCCATATACTACCGAATAAATGTTTTAACCCCTTGATTGCCCCCTAGTTAACCCTTTCACCACTGATCACCGTATAACCGTTACGGGTGACGCTGGTTAGTTCGTTTTATTTTTTATAGTGTCAGGGGCACCCGCCGTTTATTACCGAATAAAGGTTTAGCCCCCTGATCGCCCGGCGGTGATATGCGTCGCCCCAGGCAGCGTCAGATTAGCGCCGCTACCGCGAACACCCACGCACGCATCATACGCCTCCCTTAGTGGTATAGTATCTGATCGGATCAATATCTGATCCGATCAGATCTATACTAGCGTCCCCAGCAGTTTAGGGTTCCCAAAAACGCAGTGTTAGCGGGATCAGCCCAGATACCTGCTAGCACCTGCGTTTTGCCCCTCCGCCCGGCCCAGCCCAGCCCACCCAAGTGCAGTATCGATCGATCACTGTCACTTACAGAACACTAAATGCATAACTGCAGCGTTTGCAGAGTCAGGCCTGATCCCTGCGATCGCTAACAGTTTTCTTGGTAGCGTTTTGGTGAACTGGCAGGCGCCAGCGGCCTAGTACACCCCCGGTCGTAGTCAAACCAGCACTGCAGTAACACTTGGTGACGTGGCGAGTCCCATAAGTGCAGTTCAAGCTGGTGAGGTGGCAAGCACAAGTAGTGTCCCGCTGCCACCAAGAAGAAGACAAACACAGGCCCGTCGTGCCCATAATGCCCTTCCTGCTGCATTCGCCAATCCTAATTGGGAACCCACCGCTTCTGCAGCGCCCGTACTTCCCCCATTCACATCCCCAACCAAATGCAGTCGGCTGCATGAGAGGCATTTTCTTTATGTCCTCCCGAGTACCCCTACCCAGCGAACCCCCCCAAAAAAGATGTTGTGTCTGCAGCAAGCGCGGATATAGGCGTGACACCCGCTATTATTGTCCCTCCTGTCCTGACAATCCTGGTCTTTGCATTGGTGAATGTTTTGAATGCTACCATTCACTAGTTGAGTATTAGCGTAGGGTACAGCATTGCACAGACTAGGCACACTTTCACAGGGTCTCCCAAGATGCCATCGCATTCTGAGAGACCCGAACCTGGAACCGGTTACAGTTATAAAAGTTACAAGTTTGCAAAAAAAGTGTAAATAAAAAAAAATTGTTGTCGTTTTATTGTTCTCTCTCTCTCTCTTTTCTCTCTATTGTTCTGCTATTTTTTACTGTATTCTATTCTGCAATGTTTTATTGTTATTAGGTTTTATCATGTTTGCTTTTCAGGTATGCAATTTTTTATACTTTACCGTTTACTGTGCTTTATTGTTAACCATTTTTTTGTCTTCAGGTACACCATTCACGACTTTGAGTGGTTATACCAGAATGATGCCTGCAGGTTTAGGTATCATCTTGGTATCATTCTTTTCAGCCAGCGGTCGGCTTTCATGTAAAAGCAATCCTAGCGGCTAATTAGCCTCTAGACTGCTTTTACAAGCAGTGGGAGGGAATGCCCCCCCCCCCCCCCCAACGTCTTCCGTGTTTTTCTCTGGCTCTCCTGTCCCAACAGGGAACCTGAGAATGCAGCCGGTGATTCAGCCAGCTGACCATAGAGCTGATCAGAGACCAGAGTGGCTCCAAACATCTCTATGGCCTAAGAAACCGGAAGCTACGAGCATTTTATGACTTAGATTTCGCCGGATGTAAACAGCGCCATTGGGAAATTGGGAAAGCATTTTATCACACCGATCTTGGTGTGGTCAGATGCTTTGAGGGCAGAGGAGAGATCTAGGGTCTAATAGACCCCAATTTTTGCAAAAAAGAGTACCTGTCACTACCTATTGCTATGATAGGGGATATTTACATTCCCTGAGATAACAATAAAAATGATTTAAAAAAAAAGAAAGGAACAGTTTAAAAATAAGATAAAAAAATAATAATAAAGAAAAAAAAAAAGCACCCCTGTCCCCCCTGCTCTCGCGCTAAGGCGAACGCAAGCGTCGGTCTGGCGTCAAATGTAAACCGCAATTGCACCATGCATGTGAGGTATCACCGCGAACGTCAGATTGAGGGCAGTAATTTTAGCAGTAGACCTCCTCTGTAAATCTAAAGTGGTAACCTGTAAAGGCTTTTAAAAATGTATTTAGTTTGTCGCCACTGCACGTTTGTGCGCAATTTTAAAGCATGTCATGTTTGGTATCCATGTACTCGGCCTAAGATCATCTTTTTTATTTCATCAAACATTTGGGCAATATAGTGTGTTTTAGTGCATTAAAATGTAAAAAAGTGTGTTTTTTTCCCCAAAAAATGCGTTTGAAAAATCGCTGCGCAAATACTGTGTGAAAAAAAAAAAATGAAACACCCACCATTTTAATCTGTAGGGCATTTGCTTTAAAAAAAAATATAATGTTTGGGGGTTCAAAGTAATTTTCTTGCAAAAAAAAATTATTTTTTTATGTAAACAATAAGTGTCAGAAAGGGCTTTGTCTTCAAGTGGTTAGAAGAGTGGGTGATGTGTGACATAAGCTTCTAAATGTTGTGCATAAAATGCCAGGACAGTCAAAATCCCCCCAAATGACCCCATTTTGGAAAGTAGACACCCCAAGCTATTTGCTGAGAGTCATGTTGAGTCCATGGAATATTTTATATTGTGACACAAGTTGCGGGAAAGAGACAATTTTTTATTTTTTTATTTTTTTTTGCGCAAAATTGTCACTAAATGATATATTGCTCAAAATGCCATGGGAATATGTGAAATTACACCCCAAAATACATTCTGCTGCTTCTCCTGAGTACGGGGATACCACATGTGTGGGACTTTTTGGGAGCCTAGCCGCGTACGGGACCCCGAAAACCAAGCACCGCCTTCAGGCATTCTAAGGGCGTGAATTTTTGATTTCTCTCTTCACTGCCTATCACAGTTTCAGAGGCCATGGAATGCCCAGGTGGCACAAAACCCCCCCAAATGACCCCATTTTGGAAAGTAGACACCCCAAGCTATTTGCTGAGAGGTATAGTGAGTATTTTGCAGACCTCACTTTTTGTCACAAAGTTTTGAAAAAGAAAAAAAAAATGTTTTTTTCTCGTCTTTCTTTATTTTCAAAAACAAATGAGAGCTGCAAAATACTCACCATGCCTCTCAGCAAATAGCTTGGGGTGTCTACTTTCCAAAATGGGGTCATTTGGGGGGGTTTGTGCCACCTGGGCATTCCATGGCCTCCGAAACTGTGATAGGCAGTGAGGAGTGAAATCAAAAATTTACACCCTTAGAAATCCTGAAGGCGGTGATTGGTTTTCGGGGTCCCGTACGCGGCTAGGCTCCCAAAAAGTCCCACACATGTGGTATCCCCATACTCAGGAGAAGCAGCTAAATGTATTTTGGGGTGCAATTCCACATATGCCCATGGCCTGTGTGAGCAATATATCATTTAGTGACAACTTTTTGTAATTTTTTTTTTTTTTTGTCATTATTCAATCACTTGGGACAAAAAAAATGAATATTCAATGGGCTCAACATGCCTCTCAGCAAATTCCTTGGGGTGTCTACTTTCCAAAATGGGGTCATTTGGGGGGGGTTTTGTACTGCCCTGCCATTTTAGCACCTCAAGAAATGACATAGGCAGTCATAAATTAAAGGCTGTGTAAATTCCAGAAAATGTACCCTAGTTTGTAGGCGCTATAACTTTTGCGCAAACCAATAAATATACGCTTATTGACATTTTTTTACCAAAGACATGTGGCCGAATACATTTTGGCCTAAATGTATGACTAAAATTGAGTTTATTGGATTTTTTTTAGAACAAAAAGTAGAAAATATTTTTTTTTCAAAATTTTCGGTCTTTTTCCGTGTATTGCGCAAAAAATAAAAATGGCAGAGGTGATCAAATACCATCAAAAGAAAGCTCTATTTGTGGGAAGAAAAGGACGCAAATTTCGTTTTGGTACAGCATTGCATGACCGCGCAATTAGCAGTTAAAGCGACGCAGTGCCGAATTGTAAAAAGTGCTCTGGTCAGGAAGGGGGTAAAACCTTCCGGGGCTGAAGTGGTTAAAGTAATAAGTCAAACCACTCAATGAGTTTATATTATATTAACGTTTACTGAATAACTCAAGGAAGATTTTGTTGCACAAGGAGGTAATAAACCAACTGAACTTTGGATAACAGTCCTAGTTCAGCAGAAGAATTGCTCCACAATAATATAAGTTTAAGACAATCTGGAATAACAGTGTATTATATACGCGTATGTACCATGGAGTACCACTTGAACATGACCTGAAAGGATAAATGAAAATTAAGCATTAATTCTGACAAGACTTCTAAAGGGGGAACCCCACGCCGGCCTATTCAACTTTTAATCGTAACTAGAGCTCAATTAAACAAGAACGGTATGAGGGACCTTTAAGTAGAAATGGCAGTAATGTTGCAGGCCTGATGGTCTTCACCGGCAGTTGGAGCTCATTAACTATATCCAATAGGGTGCAGCAACAAGGCAATGGTGTGTGTGTGTTTGTGTGTATGTATGTATGTATGTATGTGTGTGTGTCTATCTCTATCTCTATCTCTATCTCTATCTCTATCTCTATCTCTATCTCTATCTCTCTATCTCTATCTCTATCATCTCTATCATCCTCATCATCTCTATCATCTCTATCATCTCTATCATCTCTATCATCTCTATCATCTCTATCTCTATCTCTCTCTCTCTCTCTCTCTCTCTCTCTCTCTCTATCTCTATCTCTATCTCTATCTCTATCTCTATCTCTATCTCTATCTCTATCTCTACTCTATCTCTATCTCTATCTCTATCTCTATCTCTATCTCTATCTCTATCTCTATCTCTATCTCTATCTCTATCTCTATCTCTATCTCTATCTCTATCTCTATCTCTATCTCTATCTCTATCTCTATCTCTATCTCTATCTCTATCTCTATCCTCTATCCTCTATCCTCTATCCTCTATCCTCTATCCTCTAATCTCTAATCACTAATCTCTAATCTCTAATCTCTAATCTCTAATCTCTAATCTCTAATCTCTAATCTCTAATCTCTAATCTCTAATCTCTAATCTCTAATCTCTAATCTCTAAACTCTAATCTCTAATCTCTAATCTCTAACTCTAATCTCTAATCTCTAATCTCTAATCTCTAATCTCTAATCTCTAATCTCTAATCTCTAATCTCTAATCTCTAATCTCTAATCTCTAATCTCTAATCTCTAATCTCAAATCTCTAATCTCTAATCTCTAATCTCTAATCTCTAATCTCTAATCTCTAATCTCTAATCTCTAATCTCTAATCTCTAATCTCTAATCTCTAATCTCTAATCTAATCTCTAATCTCTATCTCTAATCTCTAATCTCTAAACTCTAATCTCTAATCTCTAATCTCTAATCTCTAATCTCTAAACTCTAAATCTCTAATCTCTAATCTCTAATCTCTAATCTCTAATCTCTAATCTCTAATCTCTAATCTCTAATCTCTAATCTCTAATCTCTAATCTCTAAACTCTAATCTCTAATCTCTAATCTCTAATCTCTAATCTCTAATCTCTAATCTCTAACTAATCTCTAATCTCTAATCTCTAATCTCTAATCTCTAATCTCTAATCTCTAATCTCTAATCTCTAATCTCTAATCTCTAATCTCTAACTCTAATCTCTAATCTCTAATCTCTAATCTCTAATCTCTAATCTCAAATCTCTAATCTCTAATCTCTAATCTCTATCTCTAATCTCTAATCTCTAATCTCTAATCTCTAATCTCTAATCTCTAATCCTAATCTCTAATCTCTAATCTCTAATCTCTAATCTCTAATCTCTAATCTCTAATCTCTAATCTCTAATCTCTAATCTCTAATCTCTAATCTCTAATCTCTAATCTCTAATCTCTAATCTCTAATCTCTAATCTCTAATCTCTAATCTCTAATCTCTAATCTCTAATCTCTAATCTCTAATCTCTAATCTCTAATCTCTAATCTCTAATCTCTAATCTCTAATCTCTAATCTCTAATCTCTAATCTCTAATCTCTAATCTCTAATCTCTAATCTCTAATCTCTAATCTCTAATCTCTAATCTCTAATCTCTAATCTCTAATCTCTAATCTCTAATCTCTAATCTCTAATCTCTAATCTCTAATCTCTAATCTCTAATCTCTAATCTCTAATCTCTAATCTCTAATCTCTAATCTCTAATCTCTATCTCTAATCTCTAATCTCTAATCTCTAATCTCTAATCTCTAATCTCTAATCTCTAATCTCTAACTCTAATCTCTAATCTCTAATCTCTAATCTCTAATCTCTAATCTCTAATCTCTAATCTCTAATCTCTAATCTCTAATCTCTAATCTCTAATCTCTAATCTCTAATCTCTAATCTCTAATCTCTAATCTCTAATCTCTATCTCTAATCTCTAATCTCTAATCTCTAATCTCTAATCTCTAATCTCTAATCTCTAATCTCTAATCTCTAATCTCTAATCTCTAATCCTAATCTCTAATCTCTAATCTCTAATCTCTAATCTCTAATCTCTAATCTCTAATCTCTAATCTCTAATCTCTAATCTCTAATCTCTAATCTCTAATCTCTAATCTCTAATCTCTAATCTCTAATCTCTAATCTCTAATCTCTAATCTCTAATCTCTAATCTCTAATCTCTAATCTCTAATCTCTAATCTCTAATCTCTAATCTCTAATCTCTAATCTCTAATCTCTAATCTCTAATCTCTAATCTCTAATCTCTAATCTCTAATCTCTAATCTCTAATCTCTAATCTCTAATCTCTAATCTCTAATCTCTAATCTCTAATCTCTAATCTCTAATCTCTAATCTCTAATCTCTAATCTCTAATCTCTAATCTCTAATCTCTAATCTCTAATCTCTAATCTCTAATCTCTAATCTCTAATCTCTAATCTCTAATCTCTAATCTCTAATCTCTAATCTCTAATCTCTAATCTCTAATCTCTAATCTCTAATCTCTAATCTCTAATCTCTAATCTCTAATCTCTAATCTCTAATCTCTAATCTCTAATCTCTAATCTCTAATCTCTAATCTCTAATCTCTAATCTCTAATCTCTAATCTCTAATCTCTAATCTCTAATCTCTAATCTCTAATCTCTAATCTCTAATCTCTAATCTCTAATCTCTAATCTCTAATCTCTAATCTCTAATCTCTAATCTCTAATCTCTAATCTCTAATCTCTAATCTCTAATCTCTAATCTCTAATCTCTAATCTCTAATCTCTAATCTCTAATCTCTAATCTCTAATCTCTAATCTCTAATCTCTAATCTCTAATCTCTAATCTCTAATCTCTAATCTCTAATCTCTAATCTCTAATCTCTAATCTCTAATCTCTAATCTCTAATCTCTAATCTCTAATCTCTAATCTCTAATCTCTAATCTCTAATCTCTAATCTCTAATCTCTAATCTCTAATCTCTAATCTCTAATCTCTAATCTCTAATCTCTAATCTCTAATCTCTAATCTCTAATCTCTAATCTCTAATCTCTAATCTCTAATCTCTAATCTCTAATCTCTAATCTCTAATCTCTAATCTCTAATCTCTAATCTCTAATCTCTAATCTCTAATCTCTAATCTCTAATCTCTAATCTCTAATCTCTAATCTCTAATCTCTAATCTCTAATCTCTAATCTCTAATCTCTAATCTCTAATCTCTAATCTCTAATCTCTAATCTCTAATCTCTAATCTCTAATCTCTAATCTCTAATCTCTAATCTCTAATCTCTAATCTCTAATCTCTAATCTCTAATCTTCTAATCTTCTAATCTTCTAATCTTCTAATCTCTAATCTTCTAATCTCTAATCTTCTATCTCGACGGTGCTGGGTAGATGTCTGATCAGAAAGCAGTGATGAGCCCTTCTCGGCCGGGTTGGAATGTCGCACACCGCGTGGTAGGCCGCTACCTTACTCTCCCGGTACAGAGGTCCGTCACACACCAGGTCCAGGAGGAAGAGAGCACGGGGCGCGTCCCTTTTTTTTTTTTTTTTTTTTTTTTATTTATGCTCTTCCCAGTATTCTCTCTGTTAGCAAGTATCCCTGGAATATGTAGTCTGGGTGCATAGTCATACGGAGCAATTTCCATTCTGAGGAACTACTAATCTCACAATGCCTTTGGTTTGGCTCACAGATATGATGTCAGATAGTGACGCTGGGCACTAGAGAGACAATACAGTACATAGAAATGATGGGGAATCGCCATGCTTTGCAATTGTAGTCCACAATTCTACATCAGTAAAACGACCTCTTACCCACCAATCCTTCTATTACGAATGAACAGTGGAAATAGACCAGGACCTGGTAGAGCGTTGGGGTACACCACTAGGGAACGGTCCCTGTTCTGCATGAGCCCCATTTATTACCACACTCTGACATCTATTATTTAGCCAACAACATATTTACGTATGATTGGCCAAATTCTGAATGATTTATGAGTGTTCCAGTAACGTTGTGGTGTTTTTTTTTTGTGTCCCGCCAGGGCGTGGTGGAGTTTTCCATGTGCTTATTGTTTGCCAAGCTGGTCAGTTACACCTTTCTCTTCTGGCTGCCCCTGTACATGGCAAATGCCGGTGAGTATTCTCCCCAGAAACACTCTAATTATGTGTTCCAAACCCATACAATCTGTCCCCTTATCCAGAGGGACCCTCCATAAAGCTCCTCACCTACACCATATAACTGCCTCTAATACACCACCACACCTATTATTACTGTGCAGGACTACTTCTGCTGCTTAATAGAACTCCTCTCACCTCGGCCTAGAGGCCCCTCCCTCATACCTCTCTATAGAGCTCCTCTGATATGACCTCATATTACTTTTTGGAACCCCAACCACTTCTTTACATATCCTCTCCTGCTACACCTTTTGGTGCCACAATATTCTACAGTACTCCTCCTCCTTTCATGTAGCCCCTCCCACTGGTAACAGAACACTCCTCTTTGCTCTGCATCCATCCTACGATCAATTTCCCCATTACTCGGTATAGTAAGTGTTTCCACCATCTTGTTCTCCCGACAGGTGGGATGGACGCTCGTCATGCTGGTGACATGTCCACTCTCTTTGATGTGGGTGGAATTTTTGGTGAGTTTGCAGTTTAGCATGGTGGAGGAATAAGTGTGCAGTAAAGGGTGGGGATGGTGGAGGAATAGGGGTGCAGTAAAGGGTGGGGATGGTGGAGGAATAGGGGTGCAGTAAAGGGTGGGGATGGTGGAGGAATAGGGGTGCAGTAAAGGGTGGGGATGGTGGAGGAATAAGTGTGCAGTAAAGGGTGGGGATGGTGGAGGAATAGGGGTGCAGTAAAGGGTGGGGATGGTGGAGGAATAAGTGTGCAGTAAAGGGTGGGGATGGTGGAGGAATAGGGGTGCAGTAAAGGGTGGGGATGGTGGAGGAATAGGGGTGCAGTAAAGGGTGGGGATGGTGGAGGAATAGGGGTGCAGTAAAGGGTGGGGATGGTGGAGGAATAGGGGTGCAGTAATGTGTGGTTGATGTAAGCATTAAAGGTCAGCAAAACTAGGAGGGGTTGGAAGGCAGACTGAGGGTAGTAAAGGTTGTGATTGGTGCATTGCTTGGAGGGTAGTAAAGAACATGGCCGATAGAGAATTGGGATGGAAGGACTGGTAGGTAGTAAAGGGTGTTGGTTCAGGGACTGGTGGGTAGGTAGTAATGCGTTTGGATGGTTCAGGGACTGGTAGGTAGTAATGTGTGGATGGTTCAGGGACTGGTGGGTAGTAGAGGGTTTTGGTTCAGGGACTGGTGGGTAGGTAGTAATGGGTGTGGTTGGTTCGGGGACTGGTGGGTAGTAAAGGGTGTTGGTTCGGGGACTGGTGGGTAGTAAAGGGTGTTGGTTCAGGGACTGGTGGGTAGTAAAGGGTGTGGACGGTTCAGGGACTGGTGGGTAGTAATGGTTCAGGGACTGGTGGGTAGTAGAGGGTGTGGATGGTTCAGGGACTGGTGGGTAGTAATGGTTCAGGGACTGGTGGGTAGTAGAGGGTGTGGATGGTTCAGGGACTGGTGGGTAGTAATGGGTGTGGATGGTTCAGGGACTGATGGGTAGGTAGTAATGGGTGTGGATGGTTCAGGGACTGGTGGGTAGGTAGTAATGGGTGGATGGTTCAGGGACTGGTGGGTAGTAATGGGTGTGGACGGTTCAGGGACTGGTGGGTAGTAATGGTTCAGGGACTTGTGAGGGTGACGAGTTCACAATGAATACGGTTTCATTGTATTTCTAGGTGGAATTCTAGCCGGTGTGATTTCCGATAAATCTCACAAACGTGCCACAACCTGCGGAGTCATGCTGATGTGCGCCGCCCCCACTGTGAGTACCGATATGGCACAAGGTGATCAATAGATGGGAAAATACCAGGTGTCTTTTATACCAATATATCGTAATACACAACAGGATCTGATTTAGAGGGGAGGGTCATCCCTGGCAGAGCAGTGACATCACTGATGATATCACACTGCTGTATAAGTCAGTACTGCCTGTAGTGTGGTGTAATGTATACTATGACGGGAATGTGTCTCTATGGACCGAGTTCTGTATATCGGTGTCTGATTCTTGTCTCTCCATTCACAGCTCTATTTCTTCTCTGCTGTCAGTAAAACGGGTCCCGTGTTCACCGTGTGTGAGTATTAAAGTTTGCTCCTCTCATCCTCTTCTGTCCCATCTGGAGGAAGGACAAGTGTCACAGTGACCAATCAGAGGGGGTCTCATTGTATAACATTAAAAATGACAGCTGCAATCTGATTGGTGGTTATGGGCAGAGAAGACGCTCTCCTTGCCTCCATAGGACAATGTCTGTCCATGTATTCCATGTATATATTCATAGTGTACACATCATGGTCACTAATGTCCCTGTACCTTCTAGTGATGCTGCTGGTGTGTGGAGCGCTGGTGAACGGGCCGTATTCCCTGATCACAACCGCCGTGTCCGCAGACCTGGTGAGTCTTCTATTTCTGTCATTCTGATGTCATAGTGTACAGCCGGACAACCTCCTCACTTTAGACAACTATTTGCCTAATGTGGGTGGAGAGTTAAGACAGTATGGCGATTATAACCCATTTGACCCAATACCTGTGAGTGTCTGAGATATTCTTCAGATCTCCTCCGAGGTCTTCATAAAAATCTCCTCCGTCTCTTCACAGGGGACACACAAGTCACTAAAGGGAAACGCACACGCTCTTTCTACAGTGGCGGCCATTATAGACGGTACTGGATCTGTAGGTGAGACACCAAATTTACCATTTCCTGCTACTGATCACCCAGAATATTACTAACTCTTCCATTTCCCAGCATCCCCTGCTCCAGTCTCCCCTTCCCGGGATCTCTTCCCTCCGTGTTCCCCCTTCCCGGGATCTCTTCCCTCCGGGTTCCCCCCCTTCCCGGGATCTCTTCCCTCCGGGTTCCCCCCCTTCCCGGGATCTCTTCCCTCCGGGTTCCCCCCTTCCCGGGATCTCTTCCCTCCGGGTTCCCCCCCTTCCCGGGATCTCTTCCCTCCGGGTTCCCCCCCTTCCCGGGATCTCTTCCCTCCGGGTTCCCCCCCTTCCCGGGATCTCTTCCCTCCGGGTTCCCCCCTTCCCGGGATCTCTTCCCTCCGGGTTCCCCCCTTCCCGGGATCTCTTCCCTCCGGGTTCCCCCCTTCCCGGGATCTCTTCCCTCCGGGTTCCCCCCTTCCCGGGATCTCTTCCCTCCGGGTTCCCCCCTTCCCGGGATCTCTTCCCTCCGGGTTCCCCCCTTCCCGGGATCTCTTCCCTCCGGGTTCCCCCCTTCCCGGGATCTCTTCCCTCCGGGTTCCCCCCTTCCCGGGATCTCTTCCCTCCGTGTCCCCCCCTTCCCGGGATCTCTTCCCTCCGTGTCCCCCTTCCCGGGATCTCTTCCCTCCGTGTTCCCCCTTCCCGGGATCTCTTCCCTCCGTGTCCCCCCCTTCCCGGGATCTCTTCCCTCCGTGTCCCCCCCTTCCGGGATCTCTTCCCTCCGTGTCCCCCCCTTCCCGGGATCTCTTCCCTCCGTGTCCCCCCTTCCCGGGATCTCTTCCCTCCGGGTCCCCCCCTTCCCGGGATCTCTTCCCTCCGGGTCCCCCTTCTCGGGATCTCTTCCCTCCGTGTCCCCCCCTTCCCGGGATCTCTTCCCTCCGTGTCCCCCCCTTCCCGGGATCTCTTCCCTCCGTGTCCCCCCCTTCCCGGGATCTCTTCCCTCCGTGTTCCCCCCTTCCCGGGATCTCTTCCCTCCGTGTCCCCCCCTTCCCGGGATCTCTTCCCTCCGTGTCCCCCCTTCCCGGGATCTCTTCTCTCCGTGTCCCCCCCTTCCCGGGATCTCTTCCCTCCGTGTCCCCCCCTTCCCGGGATCTCTTCCCTCCGTGTCCCCCCCTTCCCGGGATCTCTTCCCTCCGTGTCCCCCCCTTCCCGGGATCTCTTCCCTCCGGGTTCCCCCCTTCTCGGGATCTCTTCCCTCCGGGTTCCCCCCTTCCCGGGATCTCTTCCCTCCGGGTTCCCCCCCTTCCCCGGGATCTCTTCCCTCCGGGTTCCCCCCCTTCGGGATCTCTTCCCTCCGGGTTCCCCCCTTCCCGGGATCTCTTCCCTCCGGGTTCCCCCCTTCCCGGGATCTCTTCCCTCCTCCTCACTCCCATTTTCCCCTTACATTCCTCCCTGTCTCAGTATTTGTTCCCAGCATTCCTCCAGTGTTCCCTTCCTGTGTTTTTTCTTGACAATCCCCCACCCCCACCTCAGTGTTTCCTACTGGCATCCATCTATCACTGTATCCCCCGTTCCCTTCCCCTCCTCCATTGTGACTCTCCATCCCTCTCCTCTCCCTCCCAGGTGCTGCTCTCGGCCCCCTGTTGGCGGGACTCCTGTCACCGTACGGTTGGCACAATGTCTTCTTCATGCTGATGATGAGCGATGCCTTTGCCTTGTTGGTGAGTATCGTGAGAATTAATGGAGACCATTATGAGCCTGATCCAATCTCTGATCCTCTCTATGACATCACATATATATGACATCACATACACGCATTCTGTCACATTGTACTGCTTATACTTCTGTCTCTGATGTCAGATCTCTCTCATAACTTTCTCTGTGATGTCATTTCGTCTCTTTTCTCAGTTCTTGTTGCGTTTGATCAGAAAGGAGCTGAATTGCAGGAGGCCGGCGGAAGGAGAAGTGACAGAGTAAGTGACATCTTGTTGGTTGCAGGGTGCTCGGGGCACAGGAGTAATGGGGGTGGAAAGTAGTATTTAACACCCCCCCCCCCGTCATTTAACTTATGGGGGAGAAAATTATTTGATTTCACCCTCCCTCAATAGAAACTTACACATTGGAGGTAGAAGGCAAAAATAGTCCCATATCAACAGCGCCGTTCATTTGTATCTGGACCACTGAGGGGAGGGGGGGACAGGTGGCAGAAATGTAGGAGGGAGGGGGGGACAGGCAGGAGAGCGGCGGTGGGGAGGGGGGGATGATAGGGGTGGGACGGGACAGTGTGGGAGAGGGGAGGGGGACATGCGGGGAGGGGGGACAGACGGCAGAGATGCGGGTGAGGGGGAACAGGTGGCAGAGATGCAGGGGGGGACAGGAGGTGAGGGGGGGGGTACAGGTGGTAGGGGGGACAGGAGGGAGAGGGGAGTTAGGGGTGGATGACAGGAGGCAGAGATGCAGAGGAGGGGGGAGACGGGCGGGAGGGGACAGGGAGGAGGCATGCAGGAGGGAGAGAGGGGGGGGGACAGGCAGCAGGGGAGGGGGAAAAGAGGGGGGGGGACAGGTGGCAGAGATGCGGGAGAGGGGAGGTGGGAACAGGCGGGAGGGAGGCAGGGGGGGACAAGCTGGGGAGGGGGGAGACAGGCGACAGATGCAGGGGAGGGGGAAAAGCGGGGGGACGACAGGTGGGAGAGGGGGGGAGGAGAGAGGGGGGAGAGAGAGGGAGAGGGAGGGAGGGGGAGAGGAGAGAGGCGGGGGGGGGGGGGGGGGGGGGGGGACAGGTGGCAGAGATGGCGGGAGGTGGGAACAGGAGGGAGAAGGGGGGGGGGACTGACAAGCGGGGGAGGGGGGGAGACAGGCGACAGATGCAGGGGGGGGGCAGGTGGGCAGAGATGCGGGAGGTGGGAACAGGAGGGAGAAGGGGGGGGGGGACTGACAAGCGGGGGAGGGGGGGAGACAGGCGACAGATGCAGGGGAGGGGGGGGACAGAGAGAGAAGTCACATGGGTATTTAGAGGAATGATTGGTGGTTTAGGATCTGTTGTTGTGAACAATCATCACATTGACATGAGGATCTCGTAGTACTTTGCAGGTCTCTCTTATGACCTTCTGTTGTATTTTCAGGTGGAAGGAACATTAGGAGGATCGTCATCACGGAGATCTGGTTTCCATGTGTGGGTTTCTTGTGGACAATCCGTCTTTATCCTGATCAGACAGACTTCAATGGGGAATCTTCCATACTATGGATATTTGGGGGCTCAGACGTTGGTGGGTTCAGTGAACCTCGGAATGAGCAGCTGCTTTCTTTGTTGTTCTGAAACTGTCTTTGGACTATGTGTGCTGGCCCTACTGCCCCAAAATTCAGCCAATCACAGGTCAGCAATACATTAATATAATTTTTATATCCAGAGGAATCGGGGATTGTACCGTCTCCACACGGCCTACGGGGCTCCATCCAATGAAGGCCTTGTGGGTGGGGGGGAAGTGTCTCTAGCCCACCATAACCCTCATAGGAGTCTTTAATTCTTTCCCAACACTCGGCAATGCTCACAGCTGGATTCTGATAGGCTGGGACCGGTGCATGCTGGGACAGGAATGTTCCATGGATGGAGTGTACCCCGTGTCACTATTGTCCTGTATTGTGTTACAGCCGGGCGCTGCTCCTGGAAAGTGTGGGAATATTCTGCACCCCATCATTCCATCCGCCATACCCTGCAATGTTCAGAGGGTGGGGCTAATCTCTCTAGACTCCTCCCACTCAAGTCCAGCTGTATGGGTTTATCCTATGTAGTATACCCCTCCCTCTCTCTGTTCATATTATACAGAGAGCTGTATAGATGATGTAAATGGTATTCTGTTTAGAATAATGTATATATTGTATTATTGTGTACATCCCATAATATGTATATACAGTGCACGCGGCACACAGTGTTCTGTATATAGGCGCTATCAAAGTAAAAGATCTACAGCCAAGACGGTACCATATGAAGGACTGCCTCCTTCTATAGAGGGGGGTGTGTGAAGGACGTGCGTCCTCTATAGAGGGGGGTGTGTGAAGGACGTGCGTCCCTCTATAGAGGGGGGTGTGTGAAGGACGTGCGTCCTCTATAGAGGGGGGTGTGTGAAGGACGTGCGTCCCTCTATAGAGGGGGGTGTGTGAAGGACGTGCGTCCCTCTATAGAGGGGGGTGTGTGAAGGACGTGCGTCCCTCTATAGAGGGGGGTGTGTGAAGGACGTGCGTCCTCTATAGAGGGGGGTGTGTGAAGGACGTGCGTCCTTCTATAGAGGGGGGTGTGTGAAGGACGTGCGTCCTCTATAGAGGGGGGTGTGTGAAGGACGTGCGTCCCTCTATAGAGGGGGGTGTGTGAAGGACGTGCGTCCCTCTATAGAGGGGGGTGTGTGAAGGACGTGCGTCCCTCTATAGAGGGGGGTGTGTGAAGGACGTGCGTCCTCTATAGAGGGGGGTGTGTGAAGGACGTGCGTCCTCTATAGAGGGGGGTGTGTGAAGGACGTGCGTCCTCTATAGAGGGGGGTGTGTGAAGGACGTGCGTCCCTCTATAGAGGGGGGTGTGTGAAGGATGTGCGTCCCTCTATAGAGGGGGGTGTGTGAAGGATGTGCGTCCCTCTATAGAGGGGGGTGTGTGAAGGACGTGCGTCCCTCTATAGAGGGGGGTGTGTGAAGGACGTGCGTCCCTCTATAGAGGGGGGTGTGTGAAGGACGTGCGTCCCTCTATAGAGGGGGGTGTGTGAAGGACGTGCTTCCTCTATAGGGGGGTTGTGAAGGATGTGCTTCCTCTATAGGGGGGGTGTGAAGGACGTGCGTCCTCTATAGGGGGGGTTGTGTGAAGGACGTGCCTCCTCTATAGGGGGGGTGTGAAGGACGTGCTTCCTCTATAGGGGGTTGTGAAGGATGTGCGTCCCTCTATAGGGGGGTGTGAAGGACGTGCGTCCCTCTATAGGGGGGGTTGTGTGAAGGACGTGCCTCCTCTATAGGGGGGTGTGAAGGACGTGCTTCCTCTATAGGGGGGGTTGTGAAGGACGTGCTTCCTCCTTTAGACTGGTATGTACTGTATGTAGGATGTACATCCTCTATAGATGGTACCATATGAAGGCCGTACCTCCTCTCTAGATGGGTGTGTGTGACAGATGTACATCCTCTATAGACGGGTACACTGTAGTATGAAGGTCACACAGAGATCACAATATTTATTACAAACTGTCTCTGTAAGAAGTCTAATCGGAAGTGTCTTCCTGGCACCTTTTTTCGTCTAGATGACCTCCTCTCCCTTTTTTATGGGGTCCCATGTGTGTCTCTCTCAGGTCAGTCTCTGTCCCATCTCTCTCTCTCTCTCTCTCAGGTCAGTCTCTGTCCCATCTCTCAGGTCAGTCTCTGTCCCATCTCTCAGGTCAGTCTCTGTCCCATCTCTCTCTCTCTCTTTTCAGGTCAGTCTCTGTCCCATCTCTCTCTCTCTCTTCTCAGGTCAGTCTCTGTCCCCTCTCTCCTTCTCAGGTCAGTCTCTGTCCCCTCTCTCCTTCTCAGGTCAGTCTCTGTCCCATCTCTCTCCTCTCTTCTCAGGTCAGTCTCTGTCCCCTCTCTCCTTCTCAGGTCAGTCTCTGTCCCATCTCTCTCTCTCTTCTCAGGTCAGTCTCTGTCCCATCTCTCTCTCTCTCTTCTCAGGTCAGTCTCTGTCCCATCTCTCTCTCTCTTCTCAGGTCAGTCTCTGTCCCCTCTCTCCTTCTCAGGTCAGTCTCTGTCCCATCTCTCTCTCTCTCTCTTCTCAGGTCAGTCTCTGTCCCAATCTCTCTCTCTCTCTCTCTTCTCAGGTCAGTCTCTGTCTCTCTCTCTCTCTCTCTCTCTCTCTTCTCAGGTCAGTCTCTCTCTCTCTCTCTCTCTCTCTCTCTCTCTTCTCTCTCTCTCTCTCTCTCTCTCTCTCTCTCTCTCTCTTCTCAGGTCAGTCTCTGTCCCATCTCTCTCTCTCTCTTCTCAGGTCAGTCTCTGTCCCCTCTCTCTCTCCTTCTCAGGTCAGTCTCTGTCCCCTCTCTCCTTCTCAGGTCAGTCTCTGTCCCATCTCTCTCTCTCTCTTCTCAGGTCAGTCTCTGTCCCATCTCTCTCTCTCTTCTCAGGTCAGTCTCTCTCTCTCTCTCTCTTCTCAGGTCAGTCTCTCTCTCTCTCTCTCCTCTCTCTCTCTCTCTCTCTCTCTCTCTCTCTCTCTCTCTCTCTCTCTCTCTCTCTCTCTCTCTCTCTCTCTCTCTCTCTCTCTCTCTCTCTCTCTCTCTCTCTCTCTCTCTCTCTCTCTCTCTTCTCAGGTCAGTCTCTGTCCCATCTCTCTCTCATAATAATTTGTCTCAGGCTCGGCCTTGGTGATATTTTTGCACAGATAGTCGGAATCGGGTGTTCTTCTTCTTGAACTGTAACATGATTGTGATGAAGGGCATTGATGTCCATACACTGTGAATCCTGACAATCGTACTATTGACTGGTGGCTGGTCCCATCTGTTGTATTTTATGATCTTAATAAAGGGGGCTCCCGGTCCCATCTATTGATTTAAAGGCTCTGGGTCATCTGTTGGGTGTCCATCGAACATCTGAGAATATTGTGTCATCAGTGATCTGAGCCAAAAATCTCACCAATGGTGCTATGACCTCCCGATGAGAATCTCACAGGAAGATCACCAAGAGGTGAAGGTTTGTAGAACCGGCTTTTCAGGTAACCTATTCCACACTGATCGGAAGAAAGATGGAGAAGATTCTAATCACACATTTCCTTGCTAATCTGGTAACCATCCAGACACCGTTCCTCCTCCTCCCATGAAGGTTGTCTTCTGTTTCTTTCCCCGTTCTCTGACGGTTTCTTACATGAAAACCAGAGCCAGGCGAAGACTATTTCTACATGCAGAAAGACCCACACTTGGCTTCCTGTACCACTTCCTGTACCACTTCCTGTCTTACTGGAAAACGTATTTCTGTACAAAGAAGAAACCGACAAGTAACTTTGTTTGGTACAAAAAAAGGATTTGAACGGCACAGCGTGAGACGTATTTTTATAAATTATCACTTGATACTTTATTACACATACTGTATATAAAATATAATTTCACAATTTAAAACAAAGACACAAAAAGTATCAAATGATATTTTATATAGAAATATGTCTCACGGAGTGCCGTTTATGTTTTTTTTTTTTTTGTACCAAACAAAGCTACTTGTCGGTTTCTTCTTTTTGCCTTCGATTGTTGGATGTGGCAAAGTGAAAGCCTGATCTTTACTTTCGTATTTCTGTGTTGTATATCAAGCAATGTTTTTCATATCCTTGTCAGGGTTCCCAACCTTCTGTAAATTTACAGTTTATAAAAATGCGGCTGATTTTTACAAGGTCTGTTACAGACAGCGGCTGCCCATAAAAAGAAAATATATATCTTGTCACGGGCCAGCTTTGGAATTCTGGGAGGCCCAGTGCTGTCATGGTGCATTTTACAAATTGCAGGAGGGGGAGCAAAGAGTGGGATGGGGGAGGAGTGGATTGTCCAACTGTAGGAACAGCAGTGGAGTGTCTCAGGGGTCCCAACCTGGTGGCCCTTCAGCTGTTGTGAATCTACAAGTCCCATGAGGCAATGCAAGGCTGACCTGCCAGCCCCCCAACAGTGCCCAGGTACGAGAGAGCCAAGCCTGGGACCCAGGAACATGATGGGTTCAATGCCACTCCACTGGATCAGGAATATTGGAGGAGAGCATAGCTAGAGAACTGACCACGGTGTGCTTTTCTGCTTGGTGTGGTTATTTATTTTTATATAGAAAAAACGCGCTAAAAAATGATATTCAAAATTAATGAAAATATACAGTCCTATACAGAGGAATGTCCAACCATCACACAGAAAGTAAGCCAAACAGGCGAGTGGCTTAAACCCAGCCTGGGCCTTTAAGAAAAACGATCTCAATGGAACAGGATCTATTGGGATAGTTTTTTCTTAAAGGCCCAGGCTGGGTTTAAGCCACTCGCCTGTTTGGCTTACTTTCTGGTAAGCATTTCACCACATAGATCTGTTCTATTTAAATTTTCACCTAACAACATATGAATATTCACGTTATTCACCGTGTGATGGTTGGACATTCCTCTGTATCCCTATAGGACTGTATATTTTCATTAATTTTGAATATCATTTTTTAGCGCGGTTTTTCTATATTTCTTTTCTGTATTGGTGTACCTCACTTATAACCGCAGCTTTTACCTTACTTTCCAAGCGCAGTTTTTTGTTTCATTTATTTTTATATCATAAAGCAGAAGGACTGGCAGGAACACCAAACCGTCATTTTGGCTCACTTTCTGAATGGTTAGTAAAAAAAAGTGTCGTGTCAGTAAATTTCACTTTGGGGGGTTGTCCCTGATCCTTGCCATGATACAAAAGATAAGTGTGCCATCCTAGACACAGATCTTATCACGTTGAAGATCATCTCCATCGCTTTCCTTAGAGATCTTCCTGAATATTTTCCACTTCTGTTATAACTGGTGTCACTTATAAACATATAAAATTCTACGGAGGCCCCATCTGAAGATAATCATGTCTGGTGTTCCAGAGAAGTCATAGTGGATGTCCTATCTAAGGGCACCAAATCTGATCTGTTGTCATTCCAACCTAGACACCGGGGGAGGGGGGGCCCTGTTGGTTCCACACATAGTGACCTATTGCACAGCCTCTGGCCCACCATTATTACCAGTCCTCCCCTCCGCGTCTCTCTAGAAGCTTTGAAAGCCAATCCTATCTCGGTAGAGATATTGTAATGGGTTCCCCCACATGCTTGTAGGCAAATCACCAAATCTTATAATTTGCCATTCCCTACACATTTGGGATAGTGTGGAATACTGAATCATAGTTCCAGGCTTTCCGGCACCGGCTCCCTTCCAATGGCAGTCTATAACTTGGTGGTGCTTGAGGGAACCCTCCCTCCCGGGAGAAACACAATTATTGCTAGCGACTATAGTTTTATAGCTGCTGGCAGTAATTGCATGCTAGAAAACCAACACGTTGGATGTACACGGTGGATCGACCTGGGTACAATCAGTCCGCCCATAGATGGATAGAACACGGGGCCGGTCCCTGTCCCCCACCCATAGATGGCTGAAACCCGGGCCGGCCCCCACCCACAGATGGCTGAAACCCGGGCCGGCCCCCGCCCACAGATGAATGGAACCTGGGCCGGTCCCTGCCCATAGATGGCTGGAAGCTGAGCCGGCCCCCGCCCATAGATGGGTGGAACCCGGGCTGGCCCCCGCCGCCCCGACCATAGATGGCTGGGACCTAGGCTGGCGCCCACTCATAGATGGGTGGAACATGGGCCAGCCCCCGCTGCCTGCCCATAGATGAATGGAACCTGGGCCGGTCCCCGCCCATAGATGGCTGAAATGTGGGCCAGTCCCAGCCGCCCACCCATGCATGGCTGGAACCTGGGCCTGGCCCCCGCCCATAGATGGCTGGAACGTGGGCAGGCCCCCCACCCATAGATTGATGGAACCCGGGCAGGTCCCCGCCGCCTGCCCATAGATGGATGGAACCCGGGCTGGTCCCCGCCGCCCGTCATAGATGGATGGAATGCGGGCCGGTCCCCGCCTATAGTTACATAGTAGGTGAGGTTGAAAAAAGACACAAGTCCAACCTATGTGTGTAATTATATGTCAGTATTACATTGTATATCCCTGTATGTTGTGGTCATTCAGGTGCTCTTACAGTAAAGAACCCTCTACGTAGTTTAAGGTTAAACCTCTTTTCCTTCTAATTTAAATGAATGGCCACGAGTCTTGTTAAACTCCCTTTTGCAAAGAACTTTTTTTTCTCCCTATTGTGGGGTCACCAGTCCGGTATTTGTATATTGTGGGGGTCACCAGTCCAGTATTTATATATTGTGGGGTCACCAGTCCGGTATTTATATATTGTGGGGTCACCAGTCCGGTATTTGTATATTGTGGGGTCACCAGTCCGGTATTTATATATTGTGGGGTCACCAGTCCGGTATTTATATATTGTGGGGTCACCAGTCCGGTATTTATATATTGTGGGGTCACCAGTCAGGTATTTATGTATTGTGGGGTCACCAGTCCGGTATTTATATATTGTGGGGTCACCAGTCCGGTATTTATATATTGTGGGGTCACCAGTCGGTATTTATATATTGTGGGGTCACCAGTCAGGTATTTATGTATTGTGGGGTCACCAGTCCGGTATTTATATATTGTGGGGTCACCAGTCCGGTATTTATATATTGTGGGGTCACCAGTCCGGTATTTATATATTGAAATCATATCCCCTCTCAAGCGTCTCTTCTCCAGAGAGAATAAGTTCAGAGCTCACAACCTTTCCTCATAACTAAGATCCTCCAGACCCTTTATTAGCTTTGTTGCCCTTCTTTGTAGTCGCTCCATTTCCAGTACATCCTTCCTGAGGACTGGTGCCCAGAACTGGACAGCATACTCCAGGTGCGGCCGGACCAGAGTCTTGTAGAGCGGGAGAATTATCGTTTTATCTCTGGAGTTGATCCCTTTTTAATGCCAATATTCTGTTTGCTTTATTAGCAGCAGCTTGGCATTGCATGTCATTGCTGAGCCTATCATCTACTAGGACCCCCAGGTCCTTTTTCATCCTAGATTTCCCAGATTTTTGCCAGCCAAATGCATTATTTTACATTTGAACCTCATTTGCCATGTAGTTGCCCCTCCCCCATTAATTTGTTCAGGTCTTTTGCAAGATTTCCACATCCTGTGGAGAAGTTATTGCCCTGCTTAGCTTAGTATCGTCTGCAAATACAGAGATGGAACTGTTTATCCCATCCTCCAGATCGTTTATAAACAAATTAAATAGGATTGGTCCCAGCACAGAACCCTGGGGGACCCCACTACCCACAGCCACATGGTAACAGGAATCTTCAAACGACAAGCTGAAGCTGTGGCAGTGTTGGCTCGCGCCAGGTCCAAAGGATTCGGAGCCAGAAGGGAGGTCCATCAGTGAGGGTAAGAGTCCACCTTTTACATCCTTGGACTCCAGGGGAACCTTATGTATACACCTCCTTCTTCTCCATGCACCTGTGTGGTTGTCTGACCGGATCGATCGTGGAAGCTTTCCTGTGTTCTCTTGAAGCGGTGTATTGTCTATGGAACTTTTTTTTTTTTTCTCTTTCTGACATCCATTTATGGACTACCTTTTCTTCTCACTGCTGAGAAGCTTTTTTACCACTTAGAGGACTGGTTAATGTCACAGTTTATTGAGTGTGGGAATATTTAAGCTGTGTATTAATTCATGTTTCTTAGCACATTAGTACACTTTTCACTTTATATTATTAACAGCATTTTTGATTAATAGTTGTTCTAAGTAATGATTTATATTAATGTGGATCGTTTCAATATGACCTGCTTTGCACAAATATTTTTATACTAATTATGAGCGCACGTTTTTTGTTTATTTGTTCCTTTTTTTACACAGATATTGGTGTTTTATTCGTGCAGCTTTGAGTACTTTGAATTCTTTAGCGCGGTTTTATTTTCTGTTTATTCATTCTGAGTACTCCCCATTTATCACCACCCTCTGAACTCGCCCTTGTAGCCAGTTTTCAATCCATGTACTCACCCTATGGTCCATGCCAACGCACCTTATTTTGTACAGTAAACGTACCCATAGACGGCTGAAACCCGTGCCAGCCCCCGCCACCCGCCCATAGATGAATGGAACCTGGGCCACCCCCGCCGCCCGCAAATGGAAGGAACCCGGGCAGGCCCCCCGCCCATAGATCGATGGAACATGGGCCGGTCCGTGCCTCCTGCCCATAGATTGATGGAACATAGACTGCCTGCAGATAGATGGAACCCGGGCCGGCCCCCCACCCATAGATGGATGGAACCCGGGCCGCTGCCCGCAGATGGCTGGAATCCGGGACGGCCCCTGCTGAACCACCTATGGCCGGCAGTAGACAAGAGTATACACAAAAGTTTTTAAATTATTTTTATTAATGTAAATACCGGATTTATCGGCATATAACATGCCATTTTTCCCCTGCAAATAGGGGGAAATCACAGGTGCGTGTTATACGCCGATATTGTACCTCGGAGGGGATGAGCGCCGCCGGAATTCACAGAGCCGTCATCTCCTGTTTACTCGGCTCACATCACACAGTCC
Source organism: Lithobates septentrionalis (assembly GCA_037952835.1). Classification (NCBI taxonomy): domain Eukaryota; kingdom Metazoa; phylum Chordata; class Amphibia; order Anura; family Ranidae; genus Lithobates; species Lithobates septentrionalis. The sequence goes on along the minus strand of JBBDGP010005993.1, from coordinate 34,110 downwards.
CGCCTCCGCCATTGGTCCAGTATTTTGTCTATCACAGGAGCTGGTCCAATGCCGATGGCGGGACTGTGTGTGTGACTGCCGCGTGAGAGCCGGGTAAACAGGAGATGACGGCTCGTGATTTCCAGCACTGTTCAGGCTGCATTGATAAAAGATGGTGAGGCTGCAGATGAGCATTGAGGCTAAAAATGGGCATTAATCAGGTGGCATTGATGGGCGAGGAGGAGGGGGAATTGAGGAGAGGAGGAGTTGATGGGAGGGGGAGGAGGCGGCGTTGATGGGTGGGGGAGGGAGGAGGAGTGGGTGGTGTTGATGGGAGGGGGAGGAGGAGGAGGCATTGATGGGAGGAGAGGAAAAGGGGGAGGAGGAGGCATTGATGGGAGGAGAGGAAGAGGGGGAGGAGGCGGCATTGATGGGAGGGGGAGGAGGAGGCGGCATTGATGGGAGGGGGAGGAGGAGGCGGCATTAATGGGAGGAGGAGGAGGAGGCGGCATTGATGGGAGGGGGAGGAGGAGGCGGCATTGATGGGAGGGGGAGGAGGAGGCGGCATTGATGGGAGGGGGAGGAGGAGGCGGCATTGATGGGAGGGGGAGGAGGAGGCGGCATTAATGGGAGGGGGAGGAGGAGGCGGCATTAATGGGAGGGGGAGGAGGAGGCGGCATTAATGGGAGGAGGAGGCGGCATTGATGGGAGGGGGAGGAGGAGGCGGCATTGATGGGAGGGGGAGGAGGAGGCGGCATTGATGGGAGGGGGAGGAGGAGGCGGCATTGATGGGAGGGGGAGGAGGAGGCGGCATTGATGGGAGGGGGAGGAGGAGGTGGCATTGATGGGAGGGGGAGGAGGAGGTGGCATTGGGAAGACACTGACCCTTATTTTAAATTCAAAGTTGTTTAATTAAATAAAATTTTTCCTGAATCTTCCCTCTTAAAATGAAGGTGCGTGTTATACGGCGATAAACAGGGCCAGATTAAGAGCATCATGGGCCTGGTGCTGAGAATTTCGGTGGGCCTTTTTATGGAAGCAAAATGAAAATGCAAACAATTTTTCGCTAAAATGAATTAAATATACTCTCACCAGTAATACCAGCCGTGCAGCCTCTGAGCAGCAGCAATACCACCTGCTATGCGGTCTCTCACCAGCAGCAAGATAGGGAGACCACATTTCCAAACTGTCATTTAGGGACAACCCCCTCTTCCCAAAAAAAGATGAGGGTGGAGGATGTAGTCTCGGGGTTGGCAGGGAAATCGGCATTGGAGGTGATTTGTCAGGCAAATGGCTGGTGTTAGTACTTAAAATCAATCATCCTGACACCATGCTTGATATGGTGTCAGGATGATCAAATTCCATTATTTCAGTTACTACATTGTAATATATAGTGAAATAGTTCAACTCACCATCATGCAGAATCAGTGGGAACCTGAGCTTGTCACTTGCCACCAGATGCAGCTTGTCACTTGCCACCCATAGCCTGCCACCAGATGTAGCGTATCACTTTCCACAGTTGCCTGCCGCTAGATGCAGCATGTCACTTGCCACCAGCAGCCTGCCACCAGATACAGTGTGCCACTTGCTACCCACAGCCTGCCACAGATACAGTGTGCCACTTGCTACCCACAGCCTGCCACAGATACAGTGTGCCACTTGCCACCAGCAGCCTGCCACCAGATACAATGTGCCACTTGCCACCAGATACAGTGTGCCACTTGCCACTAGCAGCCAGCCACCAGATACAGTGGGCCACTTGACACCAGCAGCATGCCATCATATACAGTGGGCCACTTGCCACCAGCAGCCTGTCACCAGATACATTGTGCCACTTGCCACCAGATACAGTGTGCCGCCTGCCACCAGATACAGTGTTTCACATGCCACCACCAGCCTGTCACCATATACATTGTGCCACTTGCCACCAGATACATTGTGCCACTTGCCACCAGCAGCCTGCCACCAATTACAGTGTATCACTTGCTACCAGCAGCCTGCCACCAGATACAGTGTGCCACTTGCCACCAGCAGCCTGCCACCAATTACAGTGTATCACTTGCTACCAGCAGCCTGCCACCCTGCCACCAGATACACAGTGTGCCACTTGCCACCAGCAGCCTTCCACCAGATACAGTGTGCCACTTGCCACCAGCAGCCTGCCACCAGATAGTGTGCCACTTGCCACCAGATACAGTGTGCCACCAGCAGCCTGCCACCAGATACAGTGTGCCACTTGCCACCAGCACCCTGCCACCAGATACAGTGTGCCACTTGCCACCAGCAGCCTTCCATCAGATACAGTGTGCCACTTGCCAACCACAGCCTGCCACCAGATACAGTGTGCCACTTGCCACCAGCAGCCTGCCACCAGATAGTGTACCACTTGCCACCAGCAGCCTGCCACCAGATACAGTGTGCCACTTGCCACCAGATACAGTGTGCCACTTGCCACTAGCAGCCTGCCACTAGATACAGTGTGCCACTTGTCACCTGCAGCCTGCCACCAGATACAGTGTACCACCAGCAGCCTTTCACCAGATACAGTGTACCACCAGCAGCCTTTCACCAGATACAGTGTGCCACTTGCCACTGACAGCCTGTCACCAGATACAGCATGTCACTTGCCACCAGCAGCCTGCCACTAGCAGCGTGCCACCACATAGTGTGTAACTTGCCATCAGATGCAATGTGCCACTTGCCACCAGCAGCCTGACCCCAGATACAGCGTGTCACTTGCCACCAGCAGCCTGCCACTCCCTCCAGGACTCTTCCAGGATGGAAAGAAGGGACAGGGCCTGCATAGTCAAACAAATCCCTGGAGCCCCCCCCCCTCCTCATCTGGGATGGTATGGCTGTGTGTAAAATGAATGTCAGCAGTATTGATCAGACCAAGTTCTATAGAGGGGGGGGGTGTACAAGCCTTTGGGCTCACACTGGTGTGCTGCAGTTTGGGTGCACTGCTTGTGTATCTGCAGTTTTAGCTGCAGACCTATTGCTTTATATCAGGTTGCATATTTTTGCCGCATTTTCTGACAGTGCGCCAAAGATAAAATGCAGCACGCAGGAATTTTGGTGCGCTTTCAGAAAAAACATGCAACCTAATAGAAATCAATAGGACTGTGGGTAAAACGCAGGAAAACTGCAGATACACCAGCAATGGGCCAAAACACAGCAAAGCAGTGCGAACCCACCTAAAAGCACAAGGAGCCAAGTCTACATATTGACTGCAGTTAGAAGAGCCATTGCTGAAGATAAAGGTAAAAGAGGGGGAGAGAAGGGAGAGAAGAGTCCAGTCACTGAGCTCACACTTGGATGGGAAGCTCATCACTCACATATCTGTTCAGTTCACCTTCTATCTGCCGGCTGCTCTGTTCATAATTTCCCAGCCCACACGGCTCCTTCACTGCACACAGAGAGAGAGGAGAGAGGGGAGGGGGAAGGCAGAGCCATTTGTGTAGGGGGGGGAACAGTGCACTGTGACACTAATAACCACAGTAAGCCAACACAGATGCAGCCAGACACCCCTACATTTACACACAGCGTCTCCTGTCCCATAGACGTTTATGGACAGGAGAAATTGGGCTTATATTGCTGGCTGGGAGGGCCGTTTTTAAGGCAGGGGCCTGGAGCTGCAGCTCCATCAGCCCCTATGTTAATCCGGCCCTGGCGATAAATACGGTATATACACTCTACACACAATATTTAAAGTGGGGTTCCACCCAAAAGAAAAAAAACTACATTAAAAATCCTAAAATAAAAATACAAAAAAACGTTTGGATATTTGTTTTTTTTTTTTTTACTTACCTCTAAATGCCTGTTGCTAGGGGGTCCCTCGTAGTCTGCCTCTTCCAGTGCCTGGGCTGGTGACATCACTTCCCCCTCGGCACAGGAAGGGCTCAGCTCTGCTCCCTCCCTCCTGTCAATCATCTGGGACCCATTACAGGTCCCAGGTGACTGAGCGGCCAATCACGGCGTGCGGCGCCGCTCGCACATGCACAGTGGGTGCTTGGTTGTGAAGCCACAGACCGGCGCCCACAGTTGCAATGCCGGCGCCACTGAACGGAGGGGGAGATGAGCGGGACTTCGATCTCCGCATCGCTGGACCCTGGGACAGGCAAGTGGCAAGTATTTGTAGCTGCTGACTTTACATTTTTTTTTTGACTGGACCTCCTCTTTAACCTAAACTATAAGTAACATTTTCTGTACATCTTGATGAAGAAGAGTACATTTTTCTCGGAGTCCACTTGGATTTCAGACAGAATTTTGACCTTCTTGTACATCTCATAGAACGGGTTTGATGGGCTCTGATAATGTAAATGGAACATTCAGGCTACATTCACACCTGAGTGTTTCAAAGTCTGCGTTTTTACCACAATTTTGTTCAGGTCACCAATGTAAAAGGCAGAAAAACGCCTGAAATCTGCCCCAAAGAAGCTCATGGTTTTTTTTTGAGCTTAGAGCGTTTTGCTTCAAGTGACAAAATGCTCAGATGTGAACAGGTGCCATTGAAATGAATGGGATTTTGCTTGTTGGGCGTTTTACGAGCTGAAAACGCTCCGGTGTCAATGCAGCCTAAAAAAGAAGTCCAGCCTGAGCTTGTTTGTACTCCGGTGACCCAGAGTTCTTGTTTTGTGACCCGTCTTCAGCAGAGAGCGTTCTGAAGTCCTCTCTCCTCTGACGTCACCAGGATCAGTCCAGACACCGCGTCATCCCGACAATGATCCGCAGTCTGGAGCCGCCAGGTGCCTGGACTGATAAGTGGCTGAGCCGGGTAAACGAGCTGCTCCCCTCCAGCTTAGCGCTCCAATGAGTGTGAAGGAGAGATGCCGATTGGCAGGCAGCAGCTCTCCGCTCGGGGAGCTGTGAGAACGGAGGAGCCATCGTTGGTGTTCAATCGCTCGGTTCTCAGTGCAGAGACGCCGGGGGACAGATGCTGCATCCACCTAGGTAAGCATTATTCTGGGGGGGGGGGGGGGGGGGGAAATAAAACACAAAAAACACTTCTGTTAAGCTGTTTATCGAGGAGGAGAAAAAACACAAGCGCCAATCTACGTGTAAGTATGGTAGTTTTAATATTGGTAGTCAAAAATAAAAATCCATCAATGGCATTTGGCACAATATCATCCATGGAGCTGAACATCGGGATGGCTTCTGCGGTGTGGAACTCGGGAGGACAGAGCTGGTGGTTACCGACACTTCCTGAACCCACACAGAGCCGGTGATGACGTCACTTTCAGGACGCCATGCAGAGAAAGGTAACGCATTTGCGGAGAATGGATGGACCGCTCCCTTACTTAATTCACACAATATCTAACCTAAGTCTATAAACTGACACAAAATGTAACCAGAAAAAAAACCCAAAAATGAACAAAAAAACAAAAAACGCCTAGAACTAGATAACATTAAACAATATATCAATATAACAACAACATAATACAACAAAAATATAATATAACAATATAATATAACAATATAATATAATAATACAACAATATAATATAACAATATAACAACAATATAATAATACAATATAATATAACAATACAACAACAATATAATATAACAATACAACAACAATATAATATAATAATACAACAATATAATATAACAATACAACAACAATATAACAATATAATATAATAATACAACAACAATATAACAATCTATACAGAATTTCCATCAACGGACATCCATTTAGGGGGATTTCCTGGGGTTCCCAGACAGTTTAGCTTCCCTCCGAGGAATAGAAACCTAGAAAAAATATGAAGTGATCACCGAGATGAAGATTATGATGGCAATTTGCTCAGCAGCAATGTGAAAACTTTCCTTTGATTACAACTAATAGAATTGATCGGCAATTACAATCTGTAGAAGTAACAGAGAGAAGAATTGGGGGGGGGGGGGGGGATGTAGATATTCAGCTACGTAGTGTCGTCACTGCCGGGGGGGATTCCATCTTCACCCCCTCTTCTCTCTACACTTGTGGGTTCTGACCATTTGAAAGGCTGAGTCATGACGAGGCCGCCAAGTCCCGCACACGAGGCCGCCAAATCCCGCACACGAGGCCGCCAAGTCCCGCACACGAGGCCGCCAAGTCCCGCACAGCTCTCTGGCAAAAACATACCAATAAATTTGTTTCATTAGAAGTCAATCAATAGACTGACATCTGAAAAGGAAGGACCATACATGGATCTTAGGCCGGTTCCTGCTGAAGCAGCTAAGTTTCAATCCACGTATTGCCAGCTTTACATAAGCTGATGGAGACATCATTTCTGGAAATGTACCAAGTATACTGACCTCCTGACTTTTGACTTTCAGTCTCTTCAAAAGATCTTGTAGTGTTGCCACGGCTATCTCTCTCTCTCCCTCCCTCTCTCACATCCTTCGGTGATTGCCTTCTCTGCAGCCCCATCCAATTCCTGAATCAAGTCATTCCTTAATATATTTAGCTGAATGTCCAGCTCAGTAATTACACTTATTCCTTCCAGGGATGGCAAAGATGTCCTAAACAGGGGCAATCACAAAAATCACATATACGCTCCAACAATCAATTTAACTACTTCAATACCGGCCACTTTCACCCCTTAGTGCCCAGGCCAATTTTCAGCTTTCAGCGCTGTCACACTTTGAATGACAATTGCGCTGTCATGTAACGCTGTACCCAGATGACATTTTTGTCATTTTCTTCCCACAAATAGAACTTTCTTTTAGTGGTATTTGATCACCTCTGGGGGGTTTTTATTTTTTGCTAAACTAAAAAAATACCAACATTTTTGAAAAAAAAAAAGTTTTTCTCAGTTTGTCATAAAATGTTGTTTTCCCTTCACTGACGGGCGCTGATGAGGAGGCTCTGATATGTAGAATTGATGGGCACTGACAGGCAACATTGATGGGCAGCACTAATGATGAGGTACTGATTTGTTACTGACAGGTGTTACTGCTGGGCACTGTGGTGGGCACTGTGGTGGGCACTGTGGTGGGCACTGTCAGTCTTTTATTATGGGGACACTGCTGGGCACTGTGGTGGGCACTGTGGTGGGCACTGTCAGTCTTTTATTATGGGGACACTGCTGGGCACTGTCAGTCTTTTATTATGGGGACACTGCTGGGCACTGTGGTGGGCACTGTGGTGGGCACTGTCAGTCTTTTATTATGGGGACACTGCTGGGCACTTATTGGCATGTGATTGGCACATCTGAGGGGGTTGTGCTGATAATCAATGTTCTGCCACCGATCGGCTCTCCCTGTCAGCGTGAATCGAGGAATGACCTTTACCGGCACTTCCTGGTTCACGCGATGATCAGCTGTGATTGGTCACAGCTGATCATGTGGTAAGAAGCCTCTGACAGAGGCTCCTCATCACGATCGGAGATGCGGTGTGTCAGACTTGAGACGCCACGATCGGCGAGGGCCAGCATGTTATCCTGCTGGACGTCATATGCTGCCCAGTCAGGATAACAGAACCACTTCCCGGATGTCAATATGTTAATGACCGGGCAGGAAGTGGTTAATGTATCATTCAGAAACTTAAAGTGGAACTTTCCCCAAAACAACTTTAACCTCTTGGTGCTGAAAGCCGAACGACCGCATTTTTGTGTGCAATATTGGAAATACCGAAAGCTCCCTATCGCTGCTTGGGATCTGGAGCTTACTGATCATGTGACCACCGTGGCAGGCAATCACAAAGGTCACATGACCATAAACACCGCCCCACCTCCCAACACCTAAAACTTTTTAAAGGACCAGGAAGCCAACATTGGTTTCCCTTCCTATTCCTGGTTTTTGCTCCTCACAACACTGACTTCTGGTTTCCTGACCCCGGCTCATCTGATTACCGGCTCTGGAATCCAGACCCTGGCTTGTATTTGACTACACTCCTGAACTGTTATTTTGCTGGGTTCACGTATGTGCGTCACAGTTTCCAGCCTGGGGCCCGATGCATTTCTGCTCACTGGTTTAGGTGCGATTCAGGTACAAATTCTTGGGACCAGACCCAAAAACACACAGGACCCTTTTGGAAAGCACATTGTGGCCACCTCAGACATGTGTGAAGCAGCTTCATTGGGAGCCAGTCACACTCACATGTGAATTGGATGCTGTGAAAACCGCATTCAATATGCACATATGTGAAGCCAGCCTAAAGGGGCGATTTTACATGTACTTTCTTTCTCTGCCTGGTTTCTGACAGGAACATACATGTCATTCTATAAAATATGAGCTTCTCTCACCTACAACCACAAAAGTCTGCATACTGCAAGGAACAAAATGGCTACTAATTCTCCATATGAATGATATTATTCTCCTACTTTCAGTGGAGCCCCCATCAGTTCAGCAGGGGGAATGCAGGAGGGGTGATCATTGCAATGGGGGAGGTCCATTATTTGAAGCAAGACACTAAATGGCTCTGCAACAACAGGGGGGTCATACAGGAGATTGCAGCCCCCTGCTGGCCAGCCCCCACTCTCTCACCCCTCCCCCCACAGTGCTGCTGACTTTTACTCTAATGGGGATTGGTTGACCCCTTCTTTCCAGGATCTCCCCTCCCAGGGCCCCTGTGTTCCCCTCCCACACTGCTGCAGGATGGAGAGAGGGAGAAGGGGCCAGAAATATGTCATTTACCAGCACCTTCCTTTTCTGAATGAACAGTCACGGACTCCATTTATTTATAATTGAAGCATAATAAACTATTTATAATGCTTCATCTTATGAATGGACAGGAACCTCTGTACAGAGCACTCCCTGTTCATTCATCTGCAGTGCGGCTGAGGTTGTAAAGAGGATTGGGAAATCTGCGCCCTTCATTTCTTTCTCAGAAGTGAGAGATGAGTGAAGCGCAGGTGTGGGTGAGTGGCCATGAATGTACACGGGGGGTCGTACACCTACACCCAAACACCGCTCAAATTAGGGTCTGTAGTTGTGTTCATACAGCTGCTGCCTCCAGAGCATAACATGCCTGCACACAGCCCTATTCACACTGTACAGACCACAGCACACATGTGACTGACCCCAAAAATCTATTCACACACAAAGAACTACATCTATACAATATACTTTCTATCTTTTAGATTCAGCAGAAATTTTGTAAGCTGCCTTTGTGTCTGCTATATTGATTTTATTTTATTTTTGGGAAAAACATACATTTCAATATTTTCAGGGAGGGAGACTTGTCAGAAAGAAATCACAGGACCCTGTACAGGCTAACAGCAGGCCTGCATACATATATAATGAAACAAACATGACTAGCCATAGTATTTTTATAATCAAGAAAGGGAAGCGATACAAACCTGATGTCTTCTCTCAGTTGGTTAATTAATGCCTTCCATTCATCCAAAGTCAATGACAATTTTAAGGCACTAATAGTGGATTGCTGCAAAGAAATTAAAAAATGTTCCCATTGAGAAGTAATAAAAGATGGAAAGGTGGACATGCATAAAGAAAAAGTCCATTTGTATTATTCTTATACACAATTTATACGGCGCCAACAGTTTGCGCAGCACTTTACAATTCTGAGGGGGAAGCACAATTACAGTTCAATGCAAAAGGAATAGATAGGTCCGGACAATGGAGCTTACAGTCTAAAAGGGAGTGGGGGGTTACAAAAGGTAAAAGCTACGGGGGGGGGGGGGGGGGGGGATGATTGAGGTTACTCGGGTACAGTTCTTATGTGGGGGTGGGATAGGCTTCCCTGAATAAGAACGTTTTCAAGGATCGCCTAAAGGAAGACAGGGTTAGGGGCTGATCGGATATACCGGGACAGGGAGTTCCAGAGGATGGAAGAGTCTCTGGAGAAGTCCTGGAGGTGGACAGGTTAGGGGCTGATCGGATATACCGTGGCAGGGAGTTCCTGAGGATGGAAGAGTCTCTGGAGAAGTCCTGGAGGTGGACAGGTTAGGGGCTGATCGGATATACCGTGGCAGGGAGTTCCTGAGGATGGAAGAGTCTCTGGAGAAGTCCTGGAGGTGGACAGGTTAGGGGCTGATCGGATATACCGTGGCAGGGAGTTCCAGAGGATGGAAGAGTCTCTGGAGAAGTCCTGAAGGTGGCCAGGTTAGGGGCTGATCGGACATACCGGGACAGGGAGTTCCTGAGGATGGAAGAGTCTCTGGAGAAGTCCTGGAGGTGGACAGGTTAGGGGCTGATCGGATATACCGTGGCAGGGAGTTCCAGAGGATGGAAGAGTCTCTGGAGAAGTCCTGGAGGTGGACAGGTTAGGGGCTGATCGGATATACCGTGGCAGGGAGTTCCTGAGGATGGAAGAGTCTCTGGAGAAGTCCTGGAGGTGGACAGGTTAGGGGCTGATCGGATATACCGGGACAGGGAGTTCCAGAGGATGGAAGAGTCTCTGGAGAAGTCCTGGAGGTGGACAGGTTAGGGGCTGATCGGATATACCGTGGCAGGGAGTTCCTGAGGATGGAAGAGTCTCTGGAGAAGTCCTGGAGGTGGACAGGTTAGGGGCTGATCGGATATACCGTGGCAGGGAGTTCCTGAGGATGGAAGAGTCTCTGGAGAAGTCCTGGAGGTGGACAGGTTAGGGGCTGATCGGATATACCGTGGCAGGGAGTTCCAGAGGATGGAAGAGTCTCTGGAGAAGTCCTGAAGGTGGCCAGGTTAGGGGCTGATCGGACATACCGGGACAGGGAGTTCCTGAGGATGGAAGAGTCTCTGGAGAAGTCCTGGAGGTGGACAGGTTAGGGGCTGATCGGATATACCGTGGCAGGGAGTTCCAGAGGATGGAAGAGTCTCTGGAGAAGTCCTGGAGGTGGACAGGTTAGGGGCTGATCGGATATACCGGGGCAGGGAGTTCCAGAGGATAGGAGAGGCTCTGGAGAAGTCCTGGAGGTGGACAGGTTAGGGGCTGATCGGATATACCGTGGCAGGGAGTTCCAGAGGATGGAAGAGTCTCTGGAGAAGTCCTGGAGGTGGACAGGTTAGGGGCTGATCGGATATACCGGGGCAGGGAGTTCCAGAGGATAGGAGAGGCTCTGGAGAAGTCCTGAAGGTGGACAGGTTAGGGGCTGATCGGCTTGGAAGCGATCCTTCATGAGTGCCACCATACCAAGTGGCTTGCAAGCGATCCTTCATGAGTGCCACCATACTAGGGTTGTCCTGATACCGATACTAGTATCGGCACCGATACCGAGCATTTGCCCAAGTACTTGTACTCGGGCAAATGCTCCCGATGCTTCCCCCGATACCTTGACAGTCAGCGGTGATCGGCGCGTGGGGGAGTTACAAGCTTCTCCCCCCCGCGGCTTTCAGCTGCTTTAGTGACATACAGCGGTGATCGGTGCTTGTAACTCCCCCACACACATCACCGCTGACTGTCACCTCCTCCTCCTTAGTCCCCCTCCGTTCCAATGTCCCCCTCCGCTGTCCTGCTCCGTTGCATTGTCCCCCTCCGCTGTCCCCCTCCGCTGTCCTCCGCCGCTGCATTGTCCCCCTCCGCTGTCCTCCTCCGCTGCATTGTCCCCCTCCGCTGTCCTCCGCTGTCCTCCGCTGTTCTCCGTTGCATTGTCCCCTCCGCTGTCCTCCTCCGTTGCATTGTCCCCTCCGCTGTCCTGCTCTGCTGCATTGTCCCCCTCCGCTGTCCTCCGCTGTCCTCCTCCGCTGCATTGTCCTCCGCTGTCCTCCTCCGCTGCATTGTCCCCCTCCGCTGTCCTCCGCTGTCCTCCTCCGCTGCATTGTCCTCCGCTGTCCTCCTCTGCTGCATTGTCCCCCTCCGCTGTCCTGCTCTGCTGCATTGTCCCCCTCCGCTGTCCTCCGCTGTCCTCCTCCGCTGCATTGTCCCCCTCCGCTGTCCTCCGCTGTCCTCCTCCGCTGCATTGTCCTCCACTGTCCTCCTCCGCTGCATTGTCCCCCTCCACTGTCCTGCTCCGCTGCATTGTCCTCCGCTGCATTGTCATCCGCTGCATTGTCCTCCGCTGTCCTCCTCCGCTGCATTGTCCTCCGCTGTCCTCCGCTGTCCTCCTCCGCTGCATTGTCCCCCTCCGCTGTCCTCCTCCGTTGCATTGTCCCCCTCCACTGTCCTGCTCCGCTGCATTGTCCCCCTCCGCTGTCCTCCGCTGTCCTCCTCCGCTGCATTGTCCTCCGCTGTCCTCCGCTGCATTGTCCCCCTCCGCTGTCCTGCTCCGCTATCCTCCGCTGCATTGTCCTCCGCTGTCCTCCGCTGTCCTGCTCCGCTGCATTGTCCCCCTCCGCTGTCCTCCGCTGTCCTCCGCTGTCCTCCTCCGCTGCATTGTCCCCCTCCACTGTCCTCCTCCGCTGCATTGTCCTCCGCTGTCCTCCGCTGTCCTGCTCCGCTGCATTGTCCCCCTCCGCTGTCCTCCGCTGTCCTCCTCCACACTGCATTGTCCCCCTCCGCTGTCCTGCACCGCTGCATTGTCCCCCTCCGCTGTCCTCCGCTGTCCTCCGCTGTCCTCCTCCGCTGCATTGTCCTCCGCTGTCCTCCTCCGCTGCATTGTCCCCCTCTGCTGTCCTGCTCCGCTGCATTGTCGTCCTTCGCTGTCCTCCGCTGTCCTCCGCTGTCCCCCTCCGCTGTCCTCCTCCACTGCATTGTCCCCCTCCGCTGTCCTCCTCCGCTGCATTGTCCCCCTCCGCTGTCCTGCTCCGTTGCATTGTCCCCCTCCGCTGTCCTCCTCCGCTGCATTGTCCTCCGCTGTCCTCCTCCGCTGCATTGTCCCCCTCTGCTGTCCTGCTCCGCTGCATTGTCGTCCTTCGCTGTCCTCCGCTGTCCTCCGCTGTCCCCCTCCGCTGTCCTCCTCCACTGCATTGTCCCCCTCCGCTGTCCTCCTCCGCTGCATTGTCCCCCTCCGCTGTCCTGCTCCGTTGCATTGTCCCCCTCCGCTGTCCTCCGCTGTCCTCCTCCGCTGCATTGTCCTCCGCTGTCCTCCGCTGCATTGTCCCCCTCCGCTGTCCTGCTCCGCTATCCTCCGCTGCATTGTCCTCCGCTGTCCTCCGCTGTCCTGCTCCGCTGCATTGTCCCCCTCCGCTGTCCTCCGCTGTCCTCCGCTGTCCTCCTCCGCTGCATTGTCCCCCTCCACTGTCCTCCTCCGCTGCATTGTCCTCCGCTGTCCTCCGCTGTCCTCCGCTGTCCCCCTCCGCTGTCCTCCTCCACTGCATTGTCCCCCTCCGCTGTCCTGCTCCGTTGCATTGTCCCCCTCCGCTGTCCTCCTCCGCTGCATTGTCCTCCGCTGTCCTCCTCCGCTGCATTGTCCCCCTCTGCTGTCCTGCTCCGCTGCATTGTCGTCCTTCGCTGTCCTCCGCTGTCCTCCGCTGTCCCCCTCCGCTGTCCTCCTCCACTGCATTGTCCCCCTCCGCTGTCCTCCTCCGCTGCATTGTCCCCCTCCGCTGTCCTGCTCCGTTGCATTGTCCCCCTCCGCTGTCCTCCGCTGTCCTCCTCCGCTGCATTGTCCTCCGCTGTCCTCCGCTGCATTGTCCCCCTCCGCTGTCCTGCTCCGCTATCCTCCGCTGCATTGTCCTCCGCTGTCCTCCGCTGTCCTGCTCCGCTGCATTGTCCCCCTCCGCTGTCCTCCGCTGTCCTCCGCTGTCCTCCTCCGCTGCATTGTCCCCCTCCACTGTCCTCCTCCGCTGCATTGTCCTCCGCTGTCCTCCGCTGTCCTCCGCTGTCCTGCTCCGCTGCATTGTCCCCCTCCGCTGTCCTCCGCTGTCCTCCTCCACACTGCATTGTCCCCCTCCGCTGTCCTGCACCGCTGCATTGTCCCCCTCCGCTGTCCTCCGCTGTCCTCCGCTGTCCTCCTCCGCTGCATTGTCCTCCGCTGTCCTCCTCCGCTGCATTGTCCCCCTCTGCTGTCCTGCTCCGCTGCATTGTCGTCCTTCGCTGTCCTCCGCTGTCCTCCGCTGTCCTCCGCTGTCCCCCTCCGCTGTCCTCCTCCACTGCATTGTCCCCCTCCGCTGTCCTCCTCCGCTGCATTGTCCCCCTCCGCTGTCCTGCTCCGTTGCATTGTCCCCCTCCGCTGTCCTCCGCTGTCCTCCTCCGCTGCATTGTCCTCCGCTGTCCTCCTCCGCTGCATTGTCCCCCTCCGCTGTCCTCCGCTGTCCTCCTCCGCTGCATTGTCCTCCGCTGTCCTCCTCCGCTGCATTGTCCCCCTCTGCTGTCCTGCTCCGCTGCATTGTCGTCCTTCGCTGTCCTCCGCTGTCCTCCGCTGTCCCCCTCCGCTGTCCTCCTCCACTGCATTGTCCCCCTCCGCTGTCCTCCTCCGCTGCATTGTCCCCCTCCGCTGTCCTGCTCCGTTGCATTGTCCCCCTCCGCTGTCCTCCGCTGTCCTCCTCCGCTGCATTGTCCTCCGCTGTCCTTCTTCTTTGCTGTGTCCCCCTCCGCTGTCCCCATCCGTTCCGGCTTTCCGCTGTCCCCCTCTCTCTTCCTCTGTCCCCTCCGTTCTGCTGTCTCTCTCCGCTGTGTGAATGGACAGAGTCAGCTGACTCTGTCCATTCACATAACTGAAACATTGTAATCTCCTGTGATTACGATGTGTCAGTTTATGAATGGAGAGAAGCCGCTGTCTTCTCTCCATTCATTTTCAGTGCAGCTGAGGCTGCAGAGAAAGGGACTGGGGAATCTCTATCCTCGGTCTCTTTCTCTGTCTCAAGGGGGAGATATCAGAGGTCTGTTAAGACCCCTGATATCTCACCAAAGCCCCCCAACAGGGCTGATTAAAAAAAAACACACACACACAAAGTGCAATAAAGAATAAAAAAAAAAATTGTAAAAAATAATAAATGTAAATGAAAAAAAAAAACCATAAAAAAAAAACACACACACACAGGCACCGTTCACTCACCCCAACCCCCACCCCCCCCACCCCCCTAAAAAAAAAACAAAAAAAAAAACACTGTCACGTGACATTAAAAAAAAGTATCGGTAATCGGTATCGGCGAGTACTTGAAAAAAAGGATCGGTACTTGTACTCGGTCTTAAAAAAGTGGTATCGGGACAACCCTAATATATATATATGTATATATATATATATATATATATATATATATATATATATATATATATATATACATATATATATATATATAAAACCATCTTCCGAAATTCGAATTTCGTATAAAATTAATTTGAATTTGAATAGAAAAGATTAAAATAGAGTAGAAAGAATAGACTAGAAAAACAATAGAACAGAATAGAATAAGATATAATATATATATTGTATTTTATTCAGATCTGTTCTATTGTTTTTCTAGTCTATTCTTTTCTATTATATTCTATTCAAATTCGAATTCATTCTATACAAAATTTGAATTTCAGAAGCCATCTTCCGAAATTCGAATTTCATATAGAATGAATTCAAATTCGAATAGAAAAGTTTAGAATAGAATAAAAAAGAATAGCATAGAAAAACAATGAAACAGAATAGAAAAAAATATAATATATATATTATATTTTATTCTCTTCTGTTCTATTGTTTTTCTAGTCTATTCTATTTCTATTATTTTCTATTCTAACCTTTTCTATTCAAATTCGAATTCATTCTATACGAAATTCTAATTTTAGAAGCCATCTTCCGAAATTCTAATTTCGCATAGAATTAATTCAAATTCGAATAGAAAAGTTTAGAATAGAATAGAAAAGAATAGCACTGAAAAACAATGGAACAGAATAGAAAAAATATATAATATATATATATATAACCATCTTCCAAAATTGGAATTTGGTACAGAATGAATTCGAAAAGAAAAGATTAGAATACAATATATTATATTTTTTTCTATTCTGTTCTATTGTTTTTCTATGCTATTCTTTTATACTTTCTATTCTATCCTAATCTTTTCTATTGGAATTCGATTTCATTCTATACGAATTTCAAATTTCACAAAATGGTTATATATAGTTTACTTTTTCAAATTCAGTTAATGTTTTTTTCGAATGCGGTAGAATTTTTTCTAATTTTATCGTTTTTTTCGAACGTGGTAGAATTTTTTCGAATTTGACAGTTTTTTTCCAATGTGGTAGAATTTTTTCGAATTTGACAGTTTTTTTCCAATGTGGTAGAATTTTTTCGAATTTGATAGTTTTTTTTCGAATGTGGTAGAATTTTTTTGAATTTGACAGTTTTTTCGAATGTGGTAGAATTTTTTTGAATTTGACAGTTTTTTTCGAATGTGGTAGAATTTTTTCGAATTTGATAGTTTTTTTCGAATGTGGTAGAATTTTTTCGAATTTGATAGTTTTTTTTCGAATGTGGTAGAATTTTTTCGAATTTGATAGTTTTTTTTCGAATGTGGTAGAATTTTTTCGAATTTGATAGTTTTTTTTCGAATGTGGTAGAATTTTTTCGAATTTGATAGTTTTTTTTCGAATGTGGTAAAATTTTTTCGAATTTGATAGTTTTTTTTCGAATACGGTCGAATTTTTTCGAATGCGGTCGAATTTTTTCGAATGCGGTCGAATACGAAACGAAACGAATTCCGAAAACGAATGTAACGAATGCAACGAATTTAACTAAACGAATTTAGTTAAATAACGAATCGAAACGAAACGAAACTAAACGAATTTTTTCATCCTGCACATGTCTAATCAGGACTTTTTGATCTAACAAGTCTCCAATTTGGAGACCCAGAGCCTTCGCCTTCTCACGATCTTGGGGAGTAAAGTTGACCAATAACCCCTCCGGTGCTTGGCGAGAAAATTCCAGCCTGTACCCATTGGTCACTAGGTCCAGGATGAAGGCACTTGAAGTGACTTCTGCCCATTGTGGGAGAAAGACCCTCAGTCTTCCTCCCACTGGGGGACACGAGTCACTGTGGCTTGGCGGGTTGTTGAGGAGGATTAAACAAGATCCCCCTTTACCTCTGCCTTTGTGCCCTGTCTAATGTTTTTTGGGCCTGTTGTCCTTTTCTCTAGGACCTTGCTGCCTACCTTGGCCACGAAAAAAACTTTCTGGCTGTCGGGTTTTTCTTTTTCTCTGGAAAAGCCTTTTTCCTATCGGCTGCACATTCCAGTGCCTCTTGCAGTCCTGGGCCAAAAAGATGATCACCCGTAAGGGGAAGCCCACAAAGGCGCAACTTTGAGGCTGAATCACCTGACCAGGTTTAAGCCATAGGCTTCTCCTGGCCGAATTCTCTAAGGCCGAAGTCCTGGCTGTCATTCTTACCGACTCTGCGGAAGAATCAGCCAAAAATCCCACTACACGAAAAAGGAGAGGAAAAGACTTCAAAATTTGCTCTCTAGAGGTACCTGCCAACAAATGTGTTTGAATTTGTGTCCACCATACTTCCAGATTTCTGGCTACACGTGTGCAGGCCAGAGCTGGTTTAAGATTCCCAACAGCTGAATCCCAGGCTCTGGGGAGAAGGATATCCCCTCTTTTGTCCATCGGGTCCTTAAGCGTGCCCATATCGTCAAACGCTAGGTCCGAGTTTTTTGAAACCTTTGAAAGAGGTGCGTCCAACTTAGGATTTTTGTTCCACGGCTGCGCTGTGTCCTCATCAAAAGGAAACCTCCTTTTTAGGTTACCAGAAAAGAGATTTTCTCTCTGGATTTTCCCACACCAGTTTGATAGTATCAATCAAGGAACTATGTACTGGAAAACTCTAGACTTCTTCTTATGCAAACCCTTTTACATAAGATCATGTTTGGATAATTGTACCTCCTCCTCTTTCAATTCAAGTGTAGTATAGATAGCCTTTAATAAGTCATCAACATCCTCTAAAGATAACTTAAACCTTGAGCCCCATGTGGATTCTCAATCCCTGGGCTCTATATCTGACCCGGATTCTTCCGGAGAAGAACGGGTAGATCTGACTTCAGCTTCAGAGTCTTCACTCTACGCTTGCCTGGGAATGCTACTGACTGAAGTCCTAATTGAAGACGGACCCTCAGCTGGAGTCTGAAGCTTGTCAATTAGTGTTTTAAATGAGCTAAAGGTAGATGCAAGCTCATCTCTAGCAGGAGGCTACCGAGTCATCCTTTATCAGGCCTTCTATACAGGTGCGACAAACAGCTTTGCTCCATGAGGGAAGTGGTGTTCCTCCATCCCCCTGGCATCTCCATCATTGGTCAGTAGTTGCAGGGTGAGGTACCACCTTGTTAACAGTTTATAGTTGGTCTCTTTAATTTTCGTACAAAGCGATGATTTGAAGGAAAATCTGAGGACATGTTGTATCTGAGCAGATATAAATGTACCCCCCCCCCCCCCCAGCTTACTTTCCCATTTGTTCAGGAACGGTAAGTGAGGTTGTTCAGCCGGACAGTTCAGGAGGGCGTATGTTTTGGATAGAGCCTGTGGAAGGGAATCCTCTTTGGAACAGTATACTTCAAAGGACGTCAGGGGACGATTAAATCCCTGTGGATTAGGCAAAGTATTGAGAAAGTGTTGTCATTGTAGCGCTGTCCACAAGGAAAGTTTGAAGGGCTCATTAGCACTACTGTGGAAGGCCATTGGCCTCCCGTTAGGAAGTGGGATGCCTGGACCCTACCTGTTTGGCTTAGGGTCCGAAACATTTGGGGTTCCAGACCAGGGAGGAACCACGGTTTTTCTATGATAGGGAGCAATGGGGAATCAGGGAAGAAAGCCGGTTCTGTGTGCTGACCTGGGAGTATATGCGGAGTGTCGTACCCATTATGGGGTGTGACTTCAGCCCAGGCGGTGGTTGGTCATGGCACCACAGAGCCCTGGCAGCAGAATGTCAGTCTGGGCCTGTTCCAGTTGTGCCCACAATTTAGAGCAGCGATGCCAACATTTATTAATTTTAAGCTACTGCCACAGGGGCCTAACTTCTCATATAAAATAAGGAACTGTTCTGTATTTATCATAGATTAAATAAAACATCTCACTGATCAAACTGCAACAAGCTTTTATCCCCACTTACATTGCGATTATGACTGATCTCTGCCATGCGCATGCTCGGTTTAATGCGATAATAACTTCATCTAACAATTATCTACTAACTTGGATGTTGTTATTGGCAAAGAATATGAAATCTCTGAAATGATGTGAGATCTTACGTTAAAACCACTTGATCTTACCGGATCTAACAAATATCTATTAGCCTGAATGATTTTTGGCCCGAAAATTTGATAAGGGGGGGCTAGCCCCCCCTCATTAATCACTTAATAAGTCTCTAATTATGTGAGATCTAATGTTAAAAACACTTGATCTTACCGGATCTAACAAATTGCTTCCAAAATAGCTAACTGTCTGGTCAATTTTTTGATAAGGGGGGCTGATGACGGGTTAGCCCCCCCAGCAAATAACTGTTAACCACTTGCCGACCGCCTAACGCAGATATACTGCGGCAGAATGGCACGGGCAGGCAAAATCACGTACCCGTACGTGATCTGCCTCCCGTGAGCGGGGGGTCCAATCAGACCCCCCCCCCCGGTGCCAGCGGCGGTCGGCATTTCACTGGGAGCGTCGGGAGGCGAGGGGGAGACCATCCGATCGTGGCCCCCCCCTCGCGATCGCTCCCAGCCAATGGGAATCCTCCTCTGCCTGTGTGTAGTACAGAGAGGCAGGGGATGTGATGTCATCTCTCCTCGGCTCGGCAGTTTCCGTCCCAGCGCCGAGGAGAGAAGACAAGTGAGTGCACACAACACAAACACACACAGTAGAACATGCCGGGCATACTTTACACCCCGATCCCCCCCCGATGTCACAAACTGACACCAGCAGTATTTTTTTTTTCCTGATTACTGCATAGTGTCAGTTTGTGACAGTTACAGTGTTAGGGCAGTGAGTATTACCCCCCTTTAGGTCTAGGGTACCCCCCTAACCCCCCCTAATAAAGTTTTAACCCCTTGATCACCCCCCCTCACCAGTGTCACTAAGCGATCATTTTTTCTGATCGCTGTATTAGTGTCGCTGGTGACGCTAGTTAGTGAGGTAAATATTTAGGTTCGCCGTCAGCGTTTTATAGCGTCAGGGACCCCCATATACTACCTAATAAATGTTTTCACCCCTTGATTGCCCCCTAGTTAACCCTTTCACCACTGATCACCATATAACCATTACGGGTGACGCTGGTTAGTTCGTTCATTTTTTATAGTGTCAGGGCACCCGCCGTTTATTACCGAATAAAGGTTTAGCCCCCTGATCGCCCGGCGGTGATATGCGTCGCCCCAGGCAGCGTCAGATTAGTGCCAGTACCGCTAACACCCACGCACGCAGCATACGCCTCCCTTAGTGGTATAGTATCTGATCGGATCAATATCTGATCCGATCAGATCTATACTAGCGTCCCCAGCAGTTTAGGGTTCCCAAAAACACAGTGTTAGCGGGATCAGCCCAGATACCTGCTAGCACCTGCGTTTTGCCCCTCCGCCTCGGCCCAGCCCACCCAAGTGCAGTATCGATCGATCACTGTCACTTACAAAACACTAAACACATAACTGCAGCGTTCACAGAGTCAGGCCTGATCCCTGCGATCGCTAACAGTTTTTTTTGTAGCGTTTTGGTGAACTGGCAAGCACCAGCGGCCTAGTACACCCCGGTCGTAGTCAAAACCAGCACTGCAGTAACACTTGGTGACGTGGCGAGTCCCATAAGTGCAGTTCAAGCTGGTGAGGTGGCAAGCACAAGTAGTGTCCCGCTGCCACCAAAAAGACAAACACAGGCCCGTCGTGCCCATAGTGCCCTTCCTGCTGCATTCGCCAATCCGAATTGGGAACCCACCGCTTCTGCAGCGCCCGTACTTCCCCCATTCACATCCCCAACCATGAGAGGCATTTTCTTTATGTCCTCCCAAGTACCCCTACCCAACGAACCCCCCCAAAAAAGATGTTGTGTCTGCAGGAAGCGCGGATCTAGGCGTGACACCCGCTATTATTGTCCCTCCTGTCCTGACAATCCTGATCTTTGCATTGGTGAATGTTTTGAACGCTACCATTCACTAGTTGAGTATTAGCGTAGGGTACAGCATTGCACAGACTAGGCACACTTTCACAGGGTCTCCCAAGATGCCATCGCATTCTGAGAGACCCGAACCTGGAACCGGTTACAGATATAAAAGTTAGTTACAAAAAAAGTGTAAAAAAACAAAAAAAAAAAACACATACAAAAATATAAAATAAAAAATAATAGTTGTCGTTTTATTGTTCTCTCTCTCTCTATTCTCTCTCTCTATTGTTCTGCTCTTTTTTACTGTATTCTATTCTGCAATGTTTTATTGTTATTATGTTTTATCATGTTTGCTTTTCAGGTATGCAATTTTTTATACTTTACCGTTTACTGTGCTTTATTGTTAACCATTTTTTTGTCTTCAGGTACGCCATTCACGACTTTGAGTGGTTATACCAGAATGATGCCTGCAGGTTTAGGTATCATCTTGGTATCATTCTTTTCAGCCAGCGGTCGACTTTCATGTAAAAGCAATCCTAGCGGCTAATTAGCCTCTAGACTGCTTTTACAAGCAGTGGGAGGGAATGCCCCCCCACCGTCTTCCGTGTTTTTCTCTGGCTCTCCTGTCTCAACAGGGAACCTGAGAATGCAGCCGGTGATTCAGCCAGCTGACCATAGAGCTGATCAGAGACCAGAGTGGCTCCAAACATCTCTATGGCCTAAGAAACCGGAAGCTACGAGCATTTTATGACTTAGATTTCGCCGGATGTAAATAGCGCCATTGGGAAATTGGGAAAGCATTTTACACACCGATCTTGGTGTGGTCAGATGCTTTGAGGGCAGAGGAGAGATCTAGGGTCTAATAGACCCCAATTTTTGCAAAAAGAGTACCTGTCACTACCTATTGCTGTCATAGGGGATATTAACATTCCCTGAGATAACAATAAAAATGATTTAAAAAAAAAAAAAATGAAAGGAACAGTTTAAAAATAAGATAAAAAAATAATAATAATAAAGAAAAAAAAGAAAAAAAAAAAAAAAGCACCCCTGTCCCCCCTGCTCTTGCGCAAAGGTGAACGCAAGCGTCGGTCTGGCGTCAAATGTAAACAGCAATTGCACCATGCATGTGAGGTATCGCCGCGAAGGTCAGATCGAGGGCAGTCATTTTAGCAGTAGACCTCCTCTGTAAATCTAAAGTGGTAACCTGTAAAGGCTTTTAAAGGCTTTTAAAAATGTATTTATTTTTTTGCCACTGCACGTTTGTGCGCAATTTTAAAGCATGTCATGTTTGGTATCCATGTACTCGGCCTAAGATCATCTTTTTTATTTCACCAAACATTTGGGCAATATAGTGTGTTTTAGTGCATTAAAATTTAAAAAAGTGTGTTTTTTCCCCAAAAAATGCGTTTGAAAAATCGCTGCGCAAATACTGTGTGAAAAAAAAATGAAACACCCACCATTTTAATCTGTAGGGCATTTGCTTTAAAAAATATATAATGTTTGGGGGTTCAAAGTAATTTTCTTGCAAAAAAAAATAACTTTTTCATGTAAACAATAAGTGTCAGAAAGGGCTTTGTCTTCAAGTGGTTAGAAGAGTGGGTGATGTGTGACATAAGCTTCTAAATGTTGTGCATAAAATGCCAGGACAGTTCAACCCCCCCCCCAAATGACCCCATTTTGGAAAGTAGACACCCCAAGCTATTTGCTGAGAGGCATGTCGAGTCCATGGAATATTTTATATTGTGACACAAGTTGCGGGAAAGAGACAATTTTTTATTTTTTTTATTTTTTTTTGCGCAAAGTTGTCACTAAATGATATATTGCTCAAACATGCCATGGGAATATGTGAAATTACACCCCAAAATACATTCTGCTGCTTCTCCTGAGTACGGGGATACCACATGTGTGGGACTTTTTGGGAGCCTAGCCGCGTACGGGACCCCGAAAACCAAGCACTGCCTTCAGGATTTCTAAGGGTGTAAATTTTTGATTTCACTCCTCACTACTTATCACAGTTTCGGAGGCCATGGAATGCCCAGGTGGCACAAACCCCCCCCCCCAAATGACCCCATTTTGGAAAGTAGACACCCCAAGCTATTTGCTGAGAGGTATGGTGAGTATTTTGCAGACCTCACTTTTTGTCACAAAGTTTTGAAAATTGAAAAAAGAAAAAAAAATTTTTTTTTCTCGTCTTTCTTTATTTTCAAAAACAAATGAGAGCTGCAAAATACTCACCATGCCTCTCAGCAAATAGCTTGGGGTGTCTACTTTCCAAAATGGGGTCATTTGGGGGGGGGGGTTTGTGCCACCTGGGCATTCCATGGCCTCCGAAACTGTGATAGGTAGTGAGGAGTGAAATCAAAAATTTACACCCTTAGAAATCCTGAAGGCGGTGCTTGGTTTTCGGGGCCCCCAGCAGAGTCCCTTCTTATATCAGGTGCCCCCAGCAGAGTCCCTTCTTATATCAGGTGCCCCCAGCAGAGTCCCTTCTTACATCAGGTGCCCCCAGCAGAGTCCCTTCTTACATCAGGTGCCCCCAGCAGAGTCCCTTCTTACATCAGGTGCCCCCAGCAGAGTCCCTTCTTACATCAGGTGCCCCCAGCAGAGTCCCTTCTTACATCAGGTGCCCCCAGCAGAGTCCCTTCTTACATCAGGTGCCCCCAGCAGAGTCCCTTCTTACATCAGGTGCCCCCAGCATAGTCCCTTCTTACAACAGGTGCCCGCAGCAGAGTCCCTTCTTACATCAGGTGCCCGCAGCAGAGTCCCTTCTTACATCAGGTGCCCGCAGCAGAGTCCCTTCTTACATCAGGTGCCCGCAGCAGAGTCCCTTCTTACATCAGGTGCCCCCCAGCAGAGTCCCTTCTTACATCAGGTGCCCCCCAGCAGAGTCCCTTCTTACATCAGGTGCCCCCCAGCAGAGTCCCTTCTTACATCAGGTGCCCCCCAGCAGAGTCCCTTCTTACATCAGGTGCCCCCCAGCAGAGTCCCTTCTTACATCAGGTGCCCCCCAGCAGAGTCCCTTCTTACATCAGGTGCCCCCCAGCAGAGTCCCTTCTTACATCAGGTGCCCCCCAGCAGAGTCCCTTCTTACATCAGGTGCCCCCAGCAGAGTCCCTTCTTACATCAGGTGCCCCCAAGAAAGAAAGAAAGAATCAGTGGGATCACTGAGTCTTACTTGCCACCAGGTGCCCCCAGCAGAGTCCCTTCTTACATCAGGTGCCCCCAGCAGAGTCCCTTCTTACATCAGGTGCCCCCAGCATAGTCCCTTCTTTCATCAGGTGCCCCCCAGCAGAGTCCCTTCTTACATCAGGTGCCCCCAGCAGAGTCCCTTCTTACATCAGGTGCCCCCAGCAGAGTCCCTTCTTACATCAGGTGCCCCCAGCATAGTCCCTTCTTTCATCAGGTGCCCCCCAGCATAGTCCCTTCTTACATCAGGTGCCCCCCAGCAGAGTCCCTTCTTACATCAGGTGCCCCCCAGCAGCGTCCCCTTCTTACATCAGGTGCCCCCAGCAGAGTCCCTTCTTACATCAGGTGCCCACAGCAGAGTCCCTTCTTACATCAGGTGCCCCCAGCAGAGTCCCTTCTTACATCAGGTGCCCCCAGCATAGTCCCTTCTTACATCAGGTGCCCACAGCAGAGTCTTATATCAGGTGCCACCAGCAGAGTATCTTCTTACATCAGGTGCCCCCAAGAAAGAAAGAAAGAAAGAATCAGTGGGATCACTGAGTCTTACTTGCCACCAGGTGCCCCCAGCAGAGTCCCTTCTTACATCAGGTGCCCCCAGCAGAGTCCCTTCTTACATCAGGTGCCCCCAGCAGAGTCCCTTCTTACATCAGGTGCCCCCAGCAGAGTCCCTTCTTACATCAGGTGCCCCCAGCAGAGTCCCTTCTTACATCAGGTGCCCCCAGCAGAGTCCCTTCTTACATCAGGTGCCCCCAAGAAAGAAAGAAAGAAAGAAAGAATCAGTGGGATCACTGAGTCTTACTTTCTTACTTGAAGGGACTCTGCTGGGGGCACCTGATGTAAGAAGGGACTCTGCTGGGGGCACCTGATCTAAGAAGGGACTCTGCTGGGGCACCTGATGTAAGAAGAGACTCTGCTGGGGGCACCTGATGTAAGAAGGGACTCTGCTGTGGGCACCTGATGTAAGAAGGGACTCTGCTGGGGGCACCTGATGTAAGAAGGGACTCTGCTGTGGGCACCTGATGTAAGAAGAGACTCTGCTGGGGGCACCTGATATAAGAAGGGACTCTGCTGGGGGCACCTGATATAAGAAGGGACTCTGCTGGGGGCACCTGATGTAAGAAGGGACGCTGCTGGGGGCACCTGATGTAAGAAGGGACTCTGCTGGGGGCACCTGATGTAAGAAGGGACTCTGCTGGGGGGCACCTGATGTAAGAAGGGACTCTGCTGGGGGCAGATGATCTAAGAAGGGACTCTGCTGGGGGGCACCTGATGTAAGAAGGGACTCTGCTGGGGGCACCTGATCTAAGAAGGGACTCTGCTGGGGGCACCTGATGTAAGAAGGGACTCTGCTGGGGGCACCTGATGTAAGAAGGGACTCTGCTGGGGGCACCTAATGAATGAATGAATGAAAAATTTATAGAGCACTGCAAATGCGAACTGAATCGCCTCAAGGCGCTGATGCGTTGGTGTTGACAGCTTCTAGAAGAGGAAGGTGTTGAGTTTTTTCCTGAAAGTCAGATGGTTTTCTTCCATGTGGATGTGGGTCGGAAGTGCGTTCCATAGTCGAGGTCCTTGGACTGCAAACCTTCGTTCTCCCTTTGCTTTGTGGCGGGATTTGGGAATGTTGAGGAGGTTTTGGTGAGACGATCGCAGATTGCGATTGGGTGTGTAGTGTTTTATTTTCTCTCGGAGGTATTGAGGGGCGGTTCCTTGTGTGCATTTGTGGGTGAGGCAGAGAGTCTTGAATGTGATCCGATTCCAGTGCAGTGTAGGCTCCTCAGGGATGCAGAGATTGACTCCCAGGGTTTTTTTTCCTGTTAACAGTCTTGCCGCCAGCTAGCAGTCAGGAGACAGGGGGTCTCACCCCGGGGTCAGGGGGCCCCAGCTAGCAGTCAGGAGACAGGGGGTCTCACCCCGGGGTCAGGGGGCCCCAGCTAGCAGTCAGGAGACAGGGGGTCTCACCCCGGGGTCAGGGGGCCCCAGCTAGCAGTCAGGAGACAGGGGGTCTCACCCCGGGGTCAGGGGGCCCCAGCTAGCAGTCAGGAGGTAGAAGGTCTCACCCCAGGGTCAGGGGGCCCCAGCTAGCAGTCAGGAGACAGGGGGTCTCACCCTGGGGTCAGGGGGCCCCAGCTAGCAGTCAGGAGACAGGGGGTCTTACCCCGGGGTCAGGGGCCCCAGCTAGCAGTCAGGAGACAGGGGGTCTCATCCCGGGGTCAGGGGGCCCCAGCTAGCAGTCAGGAGGTAGAAGGTCTCACCCCAGGGTCAGGGGGCCCCAGCTAGCAGTCAGGAGACAGGGGGTCTCACCCCGGGGTCCGGGGGCCCCAGCTAGCAGTCAGGAGACAGGGGGTCTTACCCCGGGGTCAGGGGCCCCAGCTAGCAGTCAGGAGACAGGGGGTCTCATCCCGGGGTCAGGGGGCCCCAGCTAGCAGTCAGGAGACAGGGGGTCTCACCCCGCGGTCAGGGGGCCCCAGCTAGCAGTCTGGAAACAGGGGGTTTCACCCCGGAGTCAGGGGGCCCAGCTAGCAGTCAGGAGACAGGGGGTCTCACCCCGGGGTCAGGGGGCCCCAGCTAGTAGTCAGGAGACAGGGGGTCTCACCCCGCGGTCAGGGGGCCCCAGCTAGCAGTCTGGAAACAGGGGGTTTCACCCCAGAGTCAGGGGGCCCCAGCTAGCAGTCAGGAGACAGGGGGTCTCACCCCGGGGTCAGGGGGCCCCAGCTAGCAGTCAGGAGACAGGGGGTCTCACCCCGGGGTCAGGGGGCCCCAGCTAGCAGTCAGGAGGTGGAAGGTCTCACCCCAGGGTCAGGGGGCCCCAGCTAGCAGTCAGGAGACAGGGGGTCTCACCCTGGGGTCAGGGGGCCCCAGCTAGCAGTCAGGAGGTGGAAGGTCTCACCCTGGGGTCAGGGGGCCCCAGCTAGCAGTCAGGAGGTGGAAGGTCTCACCCTGGGGTCAGGGGGCCCCAGCTAGCAGTCAGGAGGTGGAAGGTCTCACCCTGGGGTCCGGGGGCCCCAGCTAGCAGTCAGGAGACAGGGGGTCTCACCCCGGGGTCAGGGGCCCCAGCTAGCAGTCAGGAGACAGGGGGACTCACCCCGGGGTCAGGGGACCCTACTAGCAGTCAGGAGACAGGGGGTCTCATCCCGGGGTCAGGGGCCCCAGCTAGCAGTCAGAAGACAGGGGGTCTCATCCCGGGGTCAGGGGACCCTACTAGCAGTCAGGAGACAGGGGGTCTCACCCCGGGGTCAGGGGCCCCAGCTAGCAGTCAGGAGGTGGAAGGTCTCACCCTGGGGTCCGGGGGCCCCAGCTAGCAGTCAGGAGACAGGGGGTCTCACCCCGGGGTCAGGGGCCCCAGCTAGCAGTCAGAAGACAGGGGGTCTCATCCCGGGGTCAGGGGACCCTACTAGCAGTCAGGAGACAGGGGGTCTCATCCCGGGGTCAGGGGACCCTACTAGCAGTCAGGAGACAGGGGGTCTCATCCTGGGGTCAGGGGGCCCCAGCTAGCAATCAGGAGACAGGGGGTCTCACCCCGGGGTCAGGGGGCCCCAGCTAGCAGTCAGGAGACAGGGGGTCTCATCCTGGGGTCAGGGGGCCCCAGCTAGCAATCAGGAGACAGGGGGTCTCACCCCAGAGTCAGGGGGCCCCAGCTAGCAGTCAGGAGACAGGGGGTCTCACCCCGCGGTCAGGGGGCCCCAGCTAGCAGTCTGGAAACAGGGGGTTTCACCCCGGAGTCAGGGGGCCCCAGCTAGCAGTCAGGAGACAGGGGGTCTCACCCCGGGGTCAGGGGGCCCCAGCTAGCAATCAGGAGACAGGGGGTCTCACCCCGGGGTCAGGGGGCCCCAGCTAGCAGTCAGGAGGTGGAAGGTCTCACCCCGGGGTCAGGGGGCCCCAGCTAGCAGTCAGGAGGTGGAAGGTCTCACCCCGGGGTCAGGGGGCCCCAGCTAGCAGTCAGGAGGTGGAAGGTCTCACCCCGGGGGTCAGGGGGCCCCAGCTAGCAGGCGGGGGGAGGAAGGTCTCACCCCGGTGTCAGGGGGCCCCAGCTAGCAGTCAGGAGACAGGGGGTCTCACCCCGGGGTCAGGGGCCCCAGCTAGCAGTCAGGAGACAGGGGGTCTCACGCCAGGGTCAGGGGGCCCCAGCTAGCAGTCAGGAGGTCTCACCCCGCGGTCAGGGGGCCCCAGCTAGCAGTTCTGGAAACAGGGGGTTTCACCCCGGAGTCAGGGGGCCCCAGCTAGCAGTCAGGAGACAGGGGGTCTCACCCCGGGGTCAGGGGGCCCCAGCTAGCAGTCAGGAGGTGGAAGGTCTCACCCCGGGGTCAGGGGGCCCCAGCTAGCAGTCAGGAGACAGGGGGTCTCATTCTGGGAGTCAGGCCACCTTCTATCGGGGTGTCAGGATTTGGACGCTGTGACTAAAGTCTGAGAGAGCCGAGTGATTCCGGAGAGGGTCGGGGGAGGGGAGGAGCTAACATGGGAATCAGGCGGTTTGGCATTTTAATTCTCTGGAGGAAACCCCCCGGGGGGGTAATAGACATGTGACCTTTCCCTTAATTGAATAAAAGTCGCTGGCCACGCCCTAAAATACAGTTCTGGACGCAATTCATTGTAAACGCACCGACCACATGACCCCCTCCCCCCCAATAATATATATATATAATAGTGTATGACCCCCTCCCCCCCAATATATATATATAATAGTGTATGACCCCCTCCCCCCAATATATATATATAATAGTGTATGACCCCCTCCCCCCCAATATATATATATAATAGTGTATGACCCCCTCCCCCCAATATATATATATAATAGTGTATGACCCCCTCCCCCCCAATATATATATATATATATATATATAATAGTGTATGACCCCCTCCCCCCCAATATATATATATATAATAGTGTATGACCCCCTCCCCCCAATATATATATATAATAGTGTATGACCCCTCCCCCCAATATATATATATAATAGTGTATGACCCCCTCCCCCCCCAATATATATATATATATATATAATAGTGTATGACCCCCTCCCCCCAATATATATATATAATAGTGTATGACCCCCTCCCCCCCAATATATATATATATATATATATAATAGTGTATGACCCCCTCCCCCAATATATATACATAATAGTGTATGACCCCCTCCCCCCCAATATATATATATATAATAGTGTAGTGTGGGGGAGGGGGATCTTTATTAGAAATCTTAGAAGCCCAAAAAATCCTCATTTATGGATTATTATCATTATTATTATTATTATTGGAAATAAAATCAATAAATATAAATGATGATTTTTCTGGCACATTTGTGATGAGGAGACCCAGAAGGGTTACCATCCCCCCCTCACATGTCCCCCTCCCCCCCTCACATGTCCCCCTCCCCCCCTCACATGTCCGCTCCCCCCTCACATGTCCCCCTCCCCCCCTCACATGTCCCCCTCCCCCCCTCACATGTCCGCCTCCCCCCTCACATGTCCCCCTCCCCCCCTCACATGTCCCCCTCCCCCCCTCACATGTCCGCCTCCCCCCCTCACATGTCCCCCTCCCCCCCTCACATGTCCCCCTCCCCCCCTCACATGTCCGCCTCCCCCCCTCACATGTCCGCCTCCCCCCCTCACATGTCTGCCTCCCCCTCCCCCTCACATGTCCGCCTCCCCCCCTCACATGTCCCCCTCCCCCCCTCACATGTCCCCCTCCCCCCCTCACATGTCCCCCTCCCCCCCTCACATGTCCGCCTCCCCCCCTCACATGTCCCCCTCCCCCCCTCACATGTCCGCCTCCCCCCCTCACATGTCCGCCTCCCCCCCCTCACATGTCCCCCTCCCCCCCTCGCCTCCCCCCCTCACATGTCCCCCTCCCCCCTCACATGTCCGCCTCCCCCCCTCACATGTCCCCCTCCCCCCTCACATGTCCCCCTCCCCCTCACATGTCCCCCTCCCCCCCTCACATGTCCCCTCCCCCCTCACATGTCCCCCTCCCCCCCTCACATGTCCGCCTCCCCCCCTCACATGTCCGCCTCCCCCCTCACATGTCCGCCTCCCCCCTCACATGTCCGCCTCCCCCCCTCACATGTCCCCCTCCCCCCCTCACATGTCCCCCTCCCCCCCTCACATGTCCCCCTCCCCCCCTCACATGTCCGCCTCCCCCCCTCACATGTCCGCCTCCCCCCTCACATGTCCGCCTCCCCCCCTCACATGTCCCCCTCCCCCCCTCACATGTCCCCCTCCCCCCCTCACATGTCCCCCTCCCCCCCTCACATGTCCCCCTCCCCCCCTCACATGTCTGCCTCCCCCCCTCACATGTCCGCCTCCCCCCCTCACATGTCCGCCTCCCCCCCTCACATGTCCGCCTCCCCCCCTCACATGTCCCCCTCCCCCCCTCGCCTCCCCCCCTCACATGTCCCCCTCCCCCCCTCACATGTCCGCCTCCCCCCCTCACATGTCCCCCTCCCCCCCTCACATGTCCCCCTCCCCCCCTCACATGTCCGCCTCCCCCCCTCACATGTCCCCCTCCCCCCCTCACATGTCCGCCTCCCCCCCTCACATGTCCGCCTCCCCCCCTCACATGTCCCCCTCCCCCCCTCACATGTCCCCCTCCCCCCTCACATGTCCGCCTCCCCCCCTCACATGTCCGCCTCCCCCCCTCACATGTCCCCCTCCCCCCTCACATGTCCCCCTCCCCACCTCACATGTCCCCCTCCCCCCTCACATGTCCCCCTCCCCCCCTCACATGTCCCCTCCCCCCTCACATGTCCGCCTCCCCTCCTCACATGTCCCCCTCCCCCCCTCACATGTCCCCCTCCCCCCCTCACATGTCCGCCTCCCCCCCTCACATGTCCCCCTCCCCCCTCACATGTCCCCCTCCCCCCCTCACATGTCCGCCTCCCCCCCTCACATGTCCCCCTCCCCCCCTCACATGTCCGCCTCCCCCCCTCACATGTCCGCCTCCCCCCTCACATGTCCCCTCCCCCCCCTCACATGTCCCCCTCCCCCCTCACATGTCCGCCTCCCCCCCTCACATGTCCGCCTCCCCCCCTCACATGTCCCCCTCCCCCCTCACATGTCCCCCTCCCCACCTCACATGTCCCCCTCCCCCCTCCACATGTCCCCCTCCCCCCCTCACATGTCCCCTCCCCCCTCACATGTCCGCCTCCCCTCCTCACATGTCCGCCTCCCCCCCTCACATGTCCCCCTCCCCCCCTCACATGTCCCCCTCCCCCCCTCACATGTCCCCCTCCCCCCTCACATGTCCGCCTCCCCCCCTCACATGTCCCCCTCCCCCCCTCACATGTCCCCCTCCCCCCCTCACATGTCCGCCTCCCCTCCCTCACATGTCCCCCTCCCCCCCTCACATGTCCGCCTCCCCCCCTCACATGTCCGCCTCCCCCCCTCACATGTCCCCCTCCCCCCCTCGCCTCCCCCCCTCACATGTCCCCCTCCCCCCTCACATGTCCCCCTCCCCCCCTCACATGTCCCCCTCCCCCCCCTCACATGTCCGCCTCCCCCCCTCACATGTCCCCCTCCCCCCCTCACATGTCCCCCTCCC
Source organism: Lithobates septentrionalis (assembly GCA_037952835.1). Lineage (NCBI taxonomy): Eukaryota > Metazoa > Chordata > Amphibia > Anura > Ranidae > Lithobates > Lithobates septentrionalis. The sequence goes on along the minus strand of JBBDGP010005993.1, from coordinate 2,601 downwards.
CCCTCACATGTCCGCCTCCCCCCCTCACATGTCCCCCTCCCCCCTCACATGTCCGCCTCCCCCCTCACATGTCCCCCTCCCCCCCTCGCCTCCCCCCCTCACATGTCCCCCTCCCCCCTCACATGTCCGCCTCCCCCCTCACATGTCCCCCTCCCCCCTCACATGTCCCCCTCCCCCCTCACATGTCCCCCTCCCCCCCTCACATGTCCCCCTCCCCCCCTCACATGTCTGCCTCCCCCCCTCACATGTCCCCCTCCCCCCCTCACATGTCCCCCCTCCCCCCCTCACATGTCTGCCTCCCCCCCTCACATGTCCCCCTCCCCCCTCACATGTCCCCCTCCCCCCTCACATGTCCCCCTCCCCCCCTCACATGTCCCCCTCCCCCCCTCACATGTCCCCCTCCCCCCCTCACATGTCCCCTCCCCCCTCACATGTCTGCCTCCCCCCCTCACATGTCCCCCTCCCCCCTCACATGTCCGCCTCCCCCCCCTCACATGTCCCCCTCCCCCCTCACATGTCCCCCTCCCCCCCCTCACATGTCCCCCTCCCCCCCTCACATGTCTGCCTCCCCCCCCTCACATGTCCCCCTCCCCCCCTCACATGTCCCCCTCCCCCCCTCACATGTCCCCCTCCCCCCCTCACATGTCTGCCTCCCCCCCTCACATGTCCCCCTCCCCCCCTCACATGTCCGCCTCCCCCCCTCACATGTCCCCCTCCCCCCCTCACATGTCCCCCTCCCCCCCTCACATGTCCCCCTCCCCCCTCACATGTGACATCAGGTTACATTGTATACAATTCATTCCAACAACTAATTGTTACATCGCAGGTGCAGCTCCAACCCCCCCCCCCCATCCCCCATCCCCCATCCCCCATCCCCCTTCCCTGTGTATTCATACCGCCATCTACAGGAGAGAGAACGTCACTGCACCCATCACTAGCATTTCACATCACATTATATTATATGTACATCTCAAGATATAAAATATACAGATATAATATACAGATATAAATATACAGAGATAATATACAGAGATAATATACAGATATAATATAGAGATATAAATATACAGAGATAATATACAGATATAAATATACAGATATAAATATACAGAGATAATATACAGATATAAATATACAGATATAATATACAGATATAATATACAGATATAATATACAGATATAAATATACAGATATAATATAGAGATATAAATATACAGAGATAATATACAGATATAAATATACAGATATAATATACAGATATAATATACAGAGATAATATACAGATATAAATATACAGATATAAATATACAGATATAATATACAGATATAATATACAGATATAATATACAGATATAAATATACAGATATAATATACAGATATAAATATACAGATATAATATACAGATATAAATATACAGATATAATATACAGATATAATATACAGATATAATATACAGATATAAATATACAGATATAATATAGATATAATATACAGATATAAATATACAGATATAATATACAGATATAAATATACAGATATAATATACAGATATAATATACAGATATAAATATACAGATATAAATATACAGATATAATATACAGATATAAATATACAGATATAATATACAGATATAAATATACAGATATAAATATACAGATATAATATACAGATATAAATATACAGATATAAATATACAGATATAATATACAGATATAAATATACAGATATAATATACAGATATAAATATACAGATATAAATATACAGATATAATATACAGATATAATATACAGATATAATATACAGATATAAATATACAGATATAAATATACAGATATAATATACAGATATAATATACAGATATAAATATACAGATATAATATACAGATATAAATATACAGATATAAATATACAGATATAATATACAGATATAAATATACAGATATAATATATAGAGATATAAATATACAGATATAATATACAGATATAATATACAGATATAAATATACAGATATAATATACAGATATAATATACAGATATAAATATACAGATATAATATACAGATATAATATACAGATATAATATACAGATATAATATACAGATATAATATACAGATATAAATATACAGATATAAAATATACAGATATAATATACAGATATAATATACAGATATAAATATACAGATATAATATACAGATATAATATACAGAGATAATATACAGATATAAATATACAGATATAAATATACAGATATAATATACAGATATAATATACAGATATAAATATACAGATATAATATACAGATATAATATACAGATATAAATATACAGATATAAATATACAGATATAATATACAGATATAATATACAGATATAAATATACAGATATAAATATACAGATATAATATACAGATATAATATACAGATATAAATATACAGATATAATATACAGATATAATATACAGATATAAATATACAGATATAATATATAGAGATATAAATATACAGATATAATATACAGATATAATATACAATATAAATATACAGATATATATACAGATATAAATATACAGATAAAAATATACAGATATAATATACA